>JAQZBX010111544.1:0-10276 GCA_029593785.1 Cabassous unicinctus
TATTGTGTAATATTGTAGGAAAATTCTTATCCTGTAATGTTAAGCAGGAAAATCTGGATGCAAATTTGAGTACATAATGTGATTGTAAGTTAAATACATATCAATAGGGAAAAAAAGAAAAAAGATCCCAAGGTGCTACTTGTAATTTTGTGAGATGAGGGTGATTCTCTTTTCCCTGATGCTTGCATGCTGAAGGTATTTAAACTTCAAATTGTTGGAGCCACAGTGAGTTAGGTTATGATTACATTATTTTTAAGGCCCATCTAAACCTAGGATTTATCTATAATCATATGATTTCTGGAAATAAAATATTAACCTATGACATAGTTCCATGCCAGGCAGCTGTTAGTTAACACAGAAAGAAGTAAAGAAGTAAAGTTGTAAGATTTAAAATGCCAACTACCTCAGCTACAATAAGTCTCTTCATTGATTTATAAATGGCACCTGTGAATAATACCTTTTTCTTGAGTCTTAAAAGTGCTACCACATATCCTGTTTTAAATGAAGTTTCTTAGCTGTGGCTAATGAGACCTCAGGAGTATTTCATCACTATTAGTAGAACTTGCCAACCTTCCAATTATTTCACATTACTTAACTGAACATCCGGAGAGAAGTTTTACAGGATTTCATCTTTAACTTTCAAATCCACTCCTAAGTTACCTGAAGACAAATCAGAATAACAAGAGAACAAAATGAGTCAAACACTTACAAATTAACTAAATGACACTATGGTTTTGGACATTTGGTAACAAATGAGCCTAGTATGGAGTTTCTGGGTATTTTATATTGTAGACATTTACATAGGTAGCTATCTGATTTTTAAAATTTTCACCGTAATATTATGTTTCTTCATCAAGCCATCCTTTATGTTGATCATAATTTTTAGATATTGTATTCAGGTATGCATTCAGGACTGTTGTAAACCCTACTATAATAATAGAACCTCACACCAGAGGAAATGTTCAGTGCTTCCTCAAGGCAGTTGTTCATTGCTCTGATTATGGAATAAACTAATATGATAAAGATGAAACTAATTTCACTTATTGAATTATATGCATAGGATAAAATGTATTTCTTTCAGCAATACAAATTTAATCTCACAATACACTATGGAATGGGAAAGATAACTCCTGGATTGATTCCAGAGGGTGTGATCACTAGGCAACGTGTTATGATAAAAAAAAACAGCTCAAGAAAATTGTATGAGGCTATGTAACAAAACTTAGTTTGGTGAGACCATTTGACTATTATAGTGCTGGCTATGATAACCTTTGTGATAGTAAGTGCCAAAGAAAACTTGAAGGGGTTTTGAAATTATCCAAAGAACTTTAAGGAATATAAATGCTCATTTGTGAAAAAGTCTTCAACTTGTCTTTCATCTGTCAAATGAAAGACAGTCAGATGGTAGAATTAGCATGTCCTTACAAGGTTAATCTGCCCATCCTCATAAAAGACTGAAATCCATTCAGTGGATTTGGGGATGACCCATTAAATGGTCATCCAGCTTCTACCTAAATAGCTAAATCAGTGGTGAGAAAGTTACTTTTTATTTTTGGTTTTGATTTTTTAAATCCCTACATCTGGAGAGCTTCCTGGAGCCTAAACTCCTATGGCATGGAGAAAGGGCAACATCTACAATGTTAAGTCTAAAATTGGTCTGGGTTGTCTATAAAGGTAATATTTCAAATTGGGGTTCCTGAAGCTAAACCAGGAAAGTCTGTTTCCAGAATACAGCTGCAAAGATAAAGCAAGAAAAATATTGGAAAGACAGTAACACGTTTTCAAACTAGAAGGGTAAACCTGAATGAAAGCAGAAGAAATGAAATCTGGATCAGTTCACAGTTGGTCAGAAAGCAGTTGAGATATACTTTGATGTTTGACAGTTTCAGGTACTAATGCCACAAAAATTGGGGGCCTGCCAGTTTTCTTCTTATGGGTAACCTTGTGCATTTCAATAGAAAAAATTCATATTCCCAAGGCAACAAAACACTCAACAGTAGAATTCATATCCTAAAATACTTAGCCCTATCCAAAGGATGAAATTCTTTCATCCCAGAAGTACATTTTCTAAGGTATTTACCAGAAATGGGAAAGTTTAGGGTGGTAGACTGTGGTCAATTGCTGGCTTCTACATGTAATTACTCATAATTCTTCAATTTTACTTCTTGAACTTGGAGTGGAAGCAAATATATTTATAAATATATTAGCATTATTTAAGGTAATAAAAATGGCATTAACACAATAAAAAAAACTTGGAAACACATTCTGAATTACTTAAACAGCCTTTAGAAATGACGAGACAGTTTAAGGTCATAGAATGAGATGGTGGCACAGTGAGAAATAAGACTCATGTCTCCTGATCCTGAAGCCTTTATTCTTATTCTCCTTCATTTTTTCTACAATCATAATATGCTTACTAAATATTGTTACATCATGATGCCCATTAACTTCTTTGATAAAACATATGTTACCCATGACATGGGAGGCTGGATTTGTCGAACTGAAGAAGTAGCTCTAAAGAGCTTTGCAATATATTTTTATCTTTCGGTATTAGATTTCATGTTTTAAAAGAGCCAAAAACTAGTGACAATATGAATCAGTCATATTACTTATGGCTTAAGTAGGTTTAATTAAGAAATACTTCCTTTAATCAAATGTTGAAAAACGATTCCTGTTTTCTTCCATACCTTATAAACCATTTTGAAAAGCAGTTTGCAAATAAGTTACTAAGAAATGTTCTTAGTAATGTCAAATTCAAGTAACTAAGCAGCTGATTTTATCAGTGAAAAATGTTTTATGGATGTATTTTTCTATGTGCTTTTGAAAAAAAATCTGGATTTAGTTTCTACTAATGATTTTGAATCTAATAAATTCTCACTTCCTATGTCATATAATCAAAAATAGTTGATTATATCAAACCATAACCAAACACTAGCACCAAGGAAATCAATACAATTAAAAGTTCACAGGAATGAGATTAACAATTTTGGTGTTCAAGGCTGACTTACATATTCTATGATCTGGTTATTTAACATTTATGACCCTCCATTTTTTCTGTAAAATAAGAACACTAGATTTTAATTTTATATGGTTGTTATGAGCATATGAGGGCACTTACAAGTTTTCATTTTGGTTTAAATGCAACAAACTTTTTTTATTATTTGCATTTCTTACTCAACAAAACAAGAGCCCAATATAATTTTAAATATTAGGTTATGGAGTATGTTCCAATAAAGTACTTCCAAGTATCTTCTTTCTAAATTGTATTAGGTACTCTCTTATATACTGGTAGGCAATACAGCTTTTTGAGTACCAGCTGCTTTTATTATAGGAATGCTATGCAAATCTGCAATTAGAAATAGATATTGTCAAACATTTTATCTTGGTAACTTATATACAGCTTAAAATCTCTCAGTTTTACCATTAATTTGCTACTATAAATCATTCAATCAATATGATCCTTTTTTTCTGATACTCTTGAAAATGGTGAAAAGAAATGGAATTTGGAATTAGACAAATGTAGATTCAAGTTATGATTTTTACCTCTGATTTTGGATTGGTCATTTAATCTTTTTGAGTATATTTTCCATCGTCTGTAAAATAGGAATTAAAATGATGATAATACTTATCTGCAAAACATTTTTGTAAGTGTTGGATGAGAGGTAGTGTAAAAAGATTTTAAAGTAATAAAACAAAAAGTATAAAGTTTTTGATAAAAATATAATCTTTCTATTGGATCATTTTCTCTCTGAAATTACTTTCCTGTTTAATAATATTCTAATAGTATTTTTTACCACTCTGTTCTTTATTGTACAGATGATAGCATTTAACAAGGGAATGATAAGGTTATAGAATATTACTATGATTTTATCTATAGAGAAGTTGACTACTGGACATAGATACATAAAAATACAGGGCACAATAACAAGATAACTGTGATGTGGGAGTTGCACATAGAAGAGGGCCTTTTTCCTCCATGAAGATTTCTGAGTCTTCAAGGAGTACAGGATGACAGCATAAGATATCAACAAATTAAAGGTGATCACAGGGGTTACTCCACAATTGGCAGCTACCAATGGACCAATGAGGAAAGTGTCATGGCAGGCACATTGTGCCAGGATGGGATGTTCACAAATGAAATGTTCCATGATATTTGGTCCATAGACTGGGAGCCAAAAGGTGACTAGAACCTGTTGTATAGTGTAGAAGGCCCACTGTCTAAAATATCCCGACAAGGAGGCAGCAGATGCAGTGGTTCATGAAGCTCACTTAGTGCAGAGATCTGCAGATGTCAATATAGCCATCACAGGCCATGAACAAGAGAAGAACAACCTCAGAATACCTTGGAAGTTCAATAAAGGACAGCGTCATGCAGGCATTGAAGGAAATGCTTTTGTCTGAGAAAGCACCTCAGCTATAATTATTGAAGAGAAATAGCATGAATCTATTAAAGACATGAAGGAAGATACACAATGTTGACTCCAAAGTCTGACTGCAAATTATGGTACCCACAATGATTAGGTTTTCCCTGCCAGTGACAATGCAGGTGATAAATAAGACCCTGCATAGAATTCTCCGCACATGAGGATTCTGCATAAGTTATTTTAGAATGATTTCCGCCATGTACAGCCCATCTTCTTTAGTTCCAATGATGAAGAGGCACTCAGAAGTGAGGCATTCATATTCTTAGTAGCAAGATAGTGGGCATTTTGTATTTTGGATTTTCAGAGAAAGCCAAAGCATTTTAATAATATAAGTAGTTTTATCCTATGCTGTGCCTGAAGAGAAGAAGCATGCTACTTTTTTTATTTTACAAAATGAGATTAGAATGAGCCTTTGAAGTTGCCTAATTCAGTTTCTTAAATGGAGGCTAGAATCACTTCTACCACACCTTCTGAAAAGTCACTGGGTCTTTGCTGCAGAACATCTAGGCACAGAGAGTTCACCTTTTAATAAATCTGATTCTTTCTCAACAAGTAAGAAATATTAGGACACTTTCTGAAATTAAAAACAAATCTTTCTTCAACTATTGATTCTGTCTTTACAAACTGTTGATATACAGATTAAGTCCAATTTGTCTCACTCTTCAAAATTCCTTTAAATAAGCCACAGAAAAGCAGGGCTCTGTCTTATTCACCTATTTCACCCAAATGCTAATTTAGTGTCTGACCCATAGTGGTATTTGTGATATTCAATGACTCTTGACTGAGTGAAAATAAAAATGTTGGAAGACTCTTACTTATTTTCCCTATGTCTTCAATTTTCCAACTAACTCCAAAAAACAATGCAAATGAATACACTCTAGGAACATGAACTAGAAATACTCCTATCACTCCTTCTCCACCCTGGAAAGTCTTCCATGGTCTGCTTCCATGCTCTACTTCAAACAGGCTGTCTGGAAATGCAAGCTAAATGTTAGAGAGCATGGTGGGAAAGTAAGGAAGTCAGGGTGTTTATTCTACTGGTTCCCTCCTGTGCTTTGTCAATGACTGGATACCTTTAACTAAGGTATACACAGCTCTGCTACAGATCCATTTCCTTCTGGGTTATTGTAATCACTTCCACCCCTGCTTTCTTAAGCCTTGTTGTGTTAATGGCTTCTCACCCTTGCTATCCCTGGGGTACTTTTTCATCCCTTTTTAGTTGCCCTTAGCTCTCTCCATACCTGGATAAATAATCTTCATTAAAGTCTTTTAAACTCCTCATCTGAGGATGCTTTTTCTTATCAGGACTACTAAGGATACAGAAAGTTTGTCGTTTGTACTTTTCCTTTGTAAAAAAAAAAAAAAGTAGAAATAAAGGGGAGAAGAGTTTTCACTTTTGTAAATTTATTTTATTTTTAAAATCATCCATACTTCAGTTGAATATTGCTGTTACATAATTTATCTTCTGCTAGGGAAAGAAACTATGAAAGGTTGAAATGTAGCAAAATGTTTCCTAAGTGTCTTCAGTGAAAACGTATTACTTTGCCCACTCTCATTGAGATTACATTGTTCTATGGTTTTGTGACTTTAACTGTCTTTGAGCTATTTTGGTTTGAGTTCTTTAAATCATAGAAAACTGAGAATAATGCAAATAATTCTTGTTCATAGAAACAATTGCTGTCTGCTGGAGGTTCAATTGATTTTCCTCAACAACTGTGGCAAGCAAGCATCTATTTATAAATTCATTACAGCATCTCTGAAAGAGTAATAATATGTGTGATACATTGGATTCTCCTTTAAGCTGATTATAATGTCACAATGTTTCTCTTATTAATTAACAGGTTAAATACAATCTCTGTCATGTATTCATTTTAAAATTACCTGTGTCAGAGTTCAACTGTCTTTGAAAATTATTTTATCTGTGGATATGGTGGTTACTAAGAGAGATAAAATAAAAGACTCACAAAAATCCAGATGTTATTTCCTTCTGTTAATTCACCATTGGTTTGGTTTTTCCATTATATTTTGTTTGAGAGTTGCTTATATTTAATCCATTTATGAAAATCTCCTTTCAATCTTGCTTTGAATTCAAATGAAAACAAAATATGATGCAAAAGAAAAAACTTTAGCCCCCTAAATCCACTCCCATTTAGATTTACAATTTATTGAAAATATACTACCACACACATGCAAACACACTGTATTAGTCAGCCAAAGGGGTGCTAATGTGAAATACCAAAAATGGGTTGGTCTTTATAAAGGGTATTTATTTTGGGTAGAAGTCCACAGTTACCAGGCCATACAGCATAAGTTTCTTTCCTCACCAAAGTCCTTTGTCACGTGTTGGAGCAAGACAGCTGCCGGCATTTGCCAGGGTTCAGACTTCTGGGGTTCCTCTCTTCCCAGGGCTGCGTTTCTCTCCGGGCTTAGCTCCTGTTTCCTCCACAAGGTCAGTTGTAGACGATCAGGCAAATGGCTTGCTTCTCTTCTCCTGGGGCCTTCTTTCCAACATCAAAACTGCTTCTCAAAAGACTGCTTCAACTCTGTTCTTTGCCTTGCCTTTTATATTCAATTTCCCACCCACCAGGGGGGGGGGCTCAATGCCCTACTGACTGACAGGGCCCAGTCAATGCCCTAATCATAATTCAATCATGCCCAGATTAACAGATCAGATTATAGGCATGATCCAATTATATTTTTGGAATTCATAATTACAAATTCCCCAATGGTTACACACACCATACCACCTATCACAATACATGACACCACACCAGATTTATTGGTTAATGTTGGCATTGGGAAGACAAAGGCAGAATTTGCCACCCACAATTAGAGTTTTAACATCAACATCACATGTAATTTTCTGGCATCCAGAAATAAGATCACTGGGGAAGATGTGATGGACTAACAGGCAGAGCTGAATGCCCTTACAAAAACAACAGAGAAACAGCCAAAAGGTGTCCAAGGGATCTGCTTTGGGGGTGAGCAGACCAGGAAAGTGCTGCATAACTCCCATGAGTGTGAGGTACAGAGAGACAAAGAACTTGAAATGACAAATGTGAGTTACCAGGTCCTTGTGGGAGCCAGGAAGCCTCCCCTCCCCCCACCCCCAAGATATTAAGATGGGGTAAAACCCCTGGCTCACTTCAACTAATTGAGAGGGGAAAAGACATCTTCCTTCCTGTCAGCTGTTTCAAGGGAAAAGGGAGGGTAGGTCCAGGTATTTTTCTTCAATAAATTCATCCAGGGGAGCCCACCCTGAATCTTTGATCTGGAGATTCAACACAGGAAAAAAGGAAAGCCGAGACTGAAACACCTGCATGGAAGTTACACTGATTAACATCATCTGTTGGTTGGACCAGAAATTGCATGGAAAAAAACCTGTCCACACTCTCTATATCCAATGCCTGGGAGAAAATCTGTGCCCCATTAGTGAGTCCCTGCCCTGAGTTTGAAAATTTAAGCTGGGAAATTTTAAAGATGGAGGATAAGATGAATGAAATATCAAAGAAGATTGTGGAATAAAACAATAAGCAAGAGAGAGAAATTGGCCATCAGAGAAAATACAACAACATATTAAGATGCCTAGACATCAGCAAAAAGTTACAAGCTATACTCGACACTGGAAGAAATAGCCTAGCCAAATGAACAAACCAAATACACTGAAGAGATGCAGGATTTAAGACAATTAGTCAGTGATAACCACACAACTCTGCTGAATCAAAGGATTTATAGAAAATATGACTAAAAAAGTAAAGGATATTAAGAAGACACTGGGAGAGCATAAAGAACAATTTGAAAGACTGCAAAGAAAAGTAACAAGCTTATGTGAATCAATGACATGATGGATTAGATTAAAAATACATTACAGGCACATAGGAGCAGATTTGAATTACTTGAAGACAGATTTAGTGACTTCAAAGGCAGAACATCTGATCTGGAAGACAGGAGAACAGAAAGAAGGGAGAATGGAAAAAAATGGAGGAGTCTCCAGGAATTGAATGACAATGCAAAATGCACATTCACAATATTGGTGTCGCAGAAGAAAAGAATGCAAAAAAGGCAGAAAGAGTATTTGACTGAAAACTTCCCAACCCTTATGAAAGACACAAATATCAATATCCAAGAAAAACAACATATCACAAACAGAAGAAATCGGAATACACCTTCCCCTGATACCTACTATTCAGAATGACAAATTTCAGAGACAGAGAATTCTGAAAGCATCAAGAGAAAAGCAAAGAATCACATGGAAGAGAAACTCAATAAGATTAAGTGCAGACCTCTCATCAGAAACCATGGAGAAGAGAAGAAAGTGGTATGATGTATTTAAGGTACTGAAAGAGAAAAACTGTCAGCTAAGAATTCTGTATCCAGCAAGTTTGTACTTCAGAAATGATGGTAAGACACAGACAAACAAAAACTGCTGAGATATGTTATCAAAAGACCTGATTTGCAAGAGAGACTAAAGGGGGTGCTACAGCCTGAAGGGGTGAGAAATTTGGAGAAGAGATTAAAAATGAACATTATTAAGAAGGGTAAACGAAATAAGAAGATATACATTAGAATGGTATGACAACAGAGAACTGAAGGAAAAAATGGATGAAGTAAGTATGTCTTTACAGTAATAACACTGAATGTTAATGTCTTGAACTTCCCCCCCCCCAAAAAAAAACATAGATGATAGTATGGATAAAAAAATATGAGCCATCTATGTGCTGTCTACAAAAGACCCAACTCAGATGTAAGGATAGAATCAGGTTTAAAAAAGATATTCCATGCATATAGTAATGAAAAAAGAGCTGGAGTAGACCAGATAAATGTAAAATAATAATATTATAGTGTATGAACAATAATTATACAGTGCAACTCGCAAATTGTTCCTGAGATCAGTATTCTATAAGTTCTTCAAACAAGATAAACACTTGCTTTTAATTGAGGAGGACTGGAGAAGAGATATATTTTTGGATACTTCATTTTTCTTTAACCCTTTCTTACGCCTACTTGTTAATTAAAATAAACCATCTGGATCAATAATGATTCAGCATGACTACAGTTGAAAAACATTTTGAGTTTTTCTACTTCAAAAAATTATGTGTTGGCATATCGTAAATTGCTGTAATTCATTCCAGTAAGATGCAAATTTTTCCCAAAAAGGATTTTTATTATCCAGAAAGAATTATGGCCTAAATGGTAATAAAATAAATAAACCAATAATTAACTTCATTCTTACAGATTATTATATCCAATAGTTATACTGTAATATAAAAATTAGAATTATGTTATAATTAATTTCTTTTATATTAGAATTATTATTTTCATTTATAAATGTTGCTATTTCTTGTAATTGATTATATTAAATCCAACCTAGCCTTGGACTCTTTTTAAAATTTGTAATTTCTTTCAATCTATTTTTATATTTATTTTACAATTTTACAATAAAGTTCTTTTTAACTGTTTAAAAAAAAAACATTGATTGTCTTCTGTGAGTAGATCACATGGTGTATTAGTCAGGGTTCTTTAGGGAACAGAATCAACAGGAGATACCTGTAAATATTATGAGATTTTATAAGATTCTCTCACATGACCTTGGGAAGCACAAGTGCAGGTTCCACAGGCAGGCTGCAAACCAGGGGCTCTGATGAAAATCCAATGAACCCAAGTGTACATTAACATCTTATTTCTCAATCTGTAAAATGGGAAAGGAAAAGTGAGGTGTGCATTATATATTGAAGGATCAGCACCACTCAGGTTCAATAGAAGTTACCTGTCTCTCTGGGGCTTACTTTGCTGGGACACCTTGGTTGAAAATCTGATTCCTGTTTCCAAGAATAGATTCATGTTTCTTGATT
>JAQZBX010111545.1:0-10267 GCA_029593785.1 Cabassous unicinctus
AAAAAAAAAAAAAAGTATATAATCAGAGTCTAGCAATGGAAGAAATTACAGCATTGGTATGGAGGCAGTGGCCACTGGAGGCTCTGGGGGCAGAGAGAGGGAAAAACAGTTACAATACGGAGGCTTTTTCGGAACTTGGGAATCGTCCTGAATGACACTGCAATAACAGATATAGGCCATTTTATATTGTCCCATAACATGCAGAACTGTGTGGGAGAGAGTGTGGTCTACAATGTGAATTATGGTCCATGCTCAGTGGCAAAGCCCCAGGATGCGTTTATCAATTGCAATGAATGTGCCACACTAATGAAGGATGTTTATGTGGGAGGGTGTGGGAGGTGTGGGGAGTGGGGGATATGGGAATGCCTATATTTTTGTGTGTAACATTTATGTAATCTAAGTATCTTTTAAAAAATTTTTAAAAATTGTTTTTTTAAAAAGTATATAATCAGCTAAAGGTAATGTCTACAAAATGAATAACTGGTCTTCCAATGGAGAGAGAGCATCCCGTTGTAGACCATGACATTTGACTCTTTCTGTGCTGTATTATTTCATGCTTGCTATCTCATCTCAGCAGTCATTGTGTAAGCAGAGACAATTCTCTAATTTTATTGAACTCCAGAAACAAGCAAAATTTTTTTCAACCAAGTAGCCACATTAGTTCTGCAATATTCTTCTAACACACACCACACCCATACTTTCAGTCTCCTTCCCCACCAGCATAAAAAAATTGCTTTACCCAAAAACATGGGGCATGTACATATATATGTGTGAAAATGGAAGAGCCTCTCAGCCACCACGATAATGCTGTTGCACATGGCACAGGCTGTGGGTAAGCCTAACCATTCTAAGTCTCTCTTCATGGACTACATTGTCAGCTCTTTCCTTTTCAAAGACAAATAAGATATTTAAAAATTAACATGTGGCTATGAAAGTTGCAGCCAATAAAGGAACCATCATCTGAAGATTAGAAAGAAGAACATACTTTGGAAAAATGCCTTGCTGTCAAAAAGAAAACTTTAAAACCTGTCTTCTTTTATGGAACAAGAGGAGAAAGCTAATATTGTGAAAGGGAAGTGACTTGTTTTATTCATGAACACATATTATAGTATTTGCCATATAATACTCAGTAAATACATATTTGTCAAATTAATAGTTGAAGAAAAATTTTTCATATCAACACATCCTGGGTAAATTTTGCATTTAAAGGATGATTGGTAGATAGATTATAGGTAGATAGATAAGTAGATAGATAAGTAGATAGATAGATAGATAGACAGATGATTGATAGATCAACAGGCAAATAGATAAATGAGATTTCTATAAGCATTGAGTAAAGAAAAAAATTAGCAAGAAAAATCAGGCTGTTTCTCTGGAAATAATTAACCCCAAAGGACAATGAGGCAACCTCTACAGAATTTAAGTAAAAAATTATAACCCCCAAGTTTTATACCCTGCCAAATTTTATTTATGTTTAAAAGCAATGGAAAAATATTTCAAACATTCTCCTCTTATATTATCTTAAAATGTTATTTCATAAATATTCTATACCAGCAGCCTTTAATATACAGTATACTCACTTCAGGAATATTCAAAACATTTTCAAGGATATAAATGGGCACACACAGTTTTACAGGAATCAATTCCTAGGTCCTGAATACATGTACTATTTCTTAAAACAAGTCTGCTTAGTTCTGCCCTTTTCCCAGATAACAGAAGAAAGGCCCTCCTCTTGGTGTGAAAACCTCTGGGAAATTCAAAATAATAGTATCAGGATTGAGAAAGTGAATGATTGTAAAGACTGAGTTAAAAAATCCCTTTTGTAGTTCAGGGAGGTAGACTTCATTACTTTTAACAAATAGAATAAGAAGCTATTGGATCATTTAAAAAATTGTTTGACCCTAGTCAAAATGTGATTTTGGCTTATAAGACAGAAGTCTAAAGGACTGAGTGATATTGCAATACAAAACACTTTCTATTTTTATCTATTTATATATTAGTTTGCATTTCCAAGACTTTTATATAGATGTACTCTTTTTAGTCTGACTTTCACTCAACATAATGTCTTTGGAATTTATTCATGCTTTTGCATGTATCAAAAATTCATTCTATTTCATTGCTGAGTGGCACTCAATTGTATGATATACACAGTTTGATTATCCATTCATCTGTCAATGTACACTTAGATTGTTTTTGGCATTTACTAATAACGCTACTATGAACACTGCTTTATATGAATAAAAGCTTTCTTTTCTTTTGGGTAAATATCTAGGAGTGGAATGACTAGGCCATATGGTAGGTGTATGTTTAATACTGCTAAACTATTTTCCAAAGTGGTTGTACCATTTTACAGTCTCACGAGCACTGTATGAGCATTCCAGGTCTACCACATCTTCACCAACACTTGACATGGTTGGTCTTTCTAATTTTAGCCATTCCAATGGGGGTGAGTACAGTGATATCCCAAAGAGGTCATAATTTGCAGTTCCCTAAAAACTAGTGATGTTGAGCATTATTTTCATCAGTTTATTTGTCATCCATAGATCTTCTTTAGTGGAGTGTTTACATAAACATTTTTTTTCCTGGGTTGCCAGGCCAGAGAAGTGAGGACTGTGTGAGGACTGGTGAGTCTAACTATGAATTACAGCCTGTTCAATGCCCTCTTTTGGTTACCCATTCTAGACGGGTTCCCTATGGGCACCCACAGGACATAATCCCGAGCCGAGGTGAGGGGAGGCCGGGGCATGGGAACCCTCTGCACCATGAGCCCAGGCTTGCTGGATCTCACCCCAGCCAGGAGGGCAGGGGCGCAGGGAGAGGGTGCAAAGCAGCACCCTGCCAAGAGAGGGGGTCCTGGGCCCAGCTCTGGGTGCAGCAGAGCCGTCTTCTCCAGCCTGGATGGGGCATGTCCACTCTCATGCCCCGGCCTTTTCAGCAGCCGCTGGCCCTGCTCCCGGTGCTGGCTTCCACCGCCTTCTCCCGTTGTCGCGCCTCAGTGGCAGTAGCAATGGCAGAAGGCTGGGGGCTTGCGCCTCCCCAAACATCCCAGCCTCACCAGCCCACCTTGCCACCAACCACACCGGGCTCCCTGGCCTGGGACGGTGTGGGAAAGTCTGGCGGGCAGGGCCGGGGTGGGTGCTGTGGGGCGGCCTGCCCTCCCTTTCCCAGGGGCTCGCGGACCAGGGGGTTGCGTTCATAATTCACCTCAACTCCACATTTAGTCTTCCCACACTTCCTACTACTGAATTTCTCATTTCAAGTCTGTTGAAATGCTTCAGAATGTTTTAGAAACTGAAATGCATTTGCTAGTGAAGTTTGGCCTTACCCTTGGCGTGAGGAGGTAATTGCTGGAACAATTGATCTCTAATCTCTTAATTGGCCTTGATGTCTGATTTAGCTGTGAAGCTCCCAGGTAGAGCCATAAAATAAGACTGCTTCCTAAGACTTCTGTAAGAATAGGAAAAAAGAGAGAAAAGGAGAATCTCGTGTTCTGGGTGCTTCTGTCGGGTGTGTGTGTGGGGGGAACTGCTCCCAGCATCTCCCACAAACCCAGTTTGGGTGCTCTGGTCTGAACTCCAGGTTCAGGCATCTCCAAGACCTAGTTCAGCTCCGGGAACGCCCGGCAGCAGCCCCTCCAAGCGTCCCCCGAGACGTAAGTGGCTCTGGTGCTTTAGTTTGGAGGGTGAAGTTTTAGTCAGACTCGGCTTTGGGATGCCAGCCCAGCTGACTAATAAAATTGTTTTAGGTGCTTGGTGAATAAAAGTGCTTCTTTTCTCCTAGAATAATGAGCAAGTCTAGCCTACCAGCAGACTCCCCGTAGGGGTGTCTTCTCGGGGATCGGGAAAACCTGCTGCCTGCTCATGGTCTACATGGCCACAGTATGGCCAAGAGCGGGCTCTGTATGGGACCCTGAATTCCAGCTGAACCTGTGTGAGAAAGGAGAGGACAGACAGAGCTGAGGGCCGGAGACCACGTGGCCGTGTCTCCTTACAGAGACTAGGAGATGCACCTCAAGCTCCCTTTTAGAAACAGCCTTCCCAGCTTGAACTCGGTTGTGCCTGATAAGGCGAGAGAATGGGGCTCAAGATTTAGGCCATTTGCTAAACTTCTCCTGGAGAAAAAGGAACCTTCTCATATGCCATCAATTAAGATTAAAAAGTTCCTAGAAAATGCTAAGGGTATAAAATTCTCTCTTCTGTTTTAATCTGTACTTAACTTTGTGTTAACTTTTAAATCTGTTTTTAACTCTGTCAGTTTGCTTGTGCCTAGAAAACCAGATTTGGGGTTCGCCTGTTACAAATTAGATATAGGTGAAATGTAACCTAAAAATGAGTCTTTAAATGTCAATACTGTCGCAATTGAATTTGATGTATAAATCACAAGTGAAATTGGTTCAACTGCTAAAAAGGCAGAAAAGCTTAGTAAACATGTTACTAATAAAATTCTTGTGGCTTAGTTAATAAAAGTTCCCAATTTGTTTTAAAGTGGAAACTTTCTAGAAAGTGTAACTCAAATTTAAGGTCATTATATAGATGCCTTTATAGTATGAAACAGCAGAAGGATAATAACCGAAATTACTATGCTAGCTATTATCATGGTAAATGTAAACTGAGCTTGCCTTTGCTTATGGTCATTTCAGGGCTGGCCTCGCCTTTGTGATGGTAACTACTCTATTCTCCCCTGTTTGTAGCCTGGCAACTTCTGCCCCTGTGGTTCAGGGGAAGGCAAACCTGACACACCCCCATCTCCTGTCCTTCACTGGTGCCGATAAACCTGCTTTTCTCCTGGCTCCAAGTGTGGACTAAATTGCTGCCTGGTGGAATTCTCGGCCCTCGGGGTTGAACGTCCACTCTTCCAGTCCAGTGGCCTGTTATCTCCGAGGACTGGGAAGCGGGGGAGTCCTCCCCCCTCTAGTGTCGATGTTCCTAAAAGCAGCAATTTATGAGAGAAACCAGTTTTCCTGAGGCTTCAATGACCTCAGTGAATGTATACTGAAATTAGTGCTGCTCACCCAAGGTCTTCCAAAGTCAAAATGGGAAATAACAAAGCTCTGAAGCAAAGGAAAATGTTGCATATTGTATTTGGAAGCATTGAGGACGTTTTGGTTATAATGCAATAATTAGAGAACAAAATTCTTGTGCAAAACTTCGTGGTCACAGTGCACATTAGATTAATTAGAAATAGCCTTCAAAGAGAATTTTTAAGTATTATCTTACAGTTAAACATTTTGTAAGAGAACGAAAATTGTAAGTAACAGTGAGCTGTGTGTTTCTGTGTCTAGCTCTCTACTGGGGTCTGGTCTGCCTATTTGTTCAGTGCATCTCTTCATTCACCAAGATGGTAATATCAAATTATAACAAATGAAAATTCTTAAAAGAGCTCTATTCAAACAGTTAAAAATCAAATATGCACTTATACATGTGAATAAGTATTCCTGGAGCCCAAATTAGGCAGAGCAGGATGGAAAGGTCATATAGAAATCTGGATATAGAAACTATTGGAATATGGAAAAGGTTTTCCCTGAGCTATTTTATTTCAGAACCTAGCAGTCAGTATGCTGTTAAGATTATTCACAGTTTCAGTTTTATTTAGCTTGGGTGTTATCTCCCTATGTTTATAGGATACTAATTAAATAAATTAACATTCTATGTGGTTATGGTTAATTCTAGAGAGTTTATGAAAGCATCTTCTAAACGAAGGCATTTGAATGGCTAATTCCAGGAGGCCATTATTAACGAGAAACCTAAATTGATATTGATAGCAAAAAGTAACTTCATAACAAGAGAATCTGTCAGAGGTCACCACAGTCTGCATGTTAAAGTGGTAGTAAGGAAAGATAACCTTGATTCCATTGGGAATCTTAGTTTTTCATAAAATAATGGAGAAAGTAGTTTTTCTTGTACTGCCAAAGTAAAATACACATTAATTAATGTAATCATGGTAAAAGGTGTAAAAGTAAAAAGCAAAGTACTAAAAAGTTAAGTTCATTTGATATGTTATACATTGCATTGGAAGTATTTAAAAAGTGTATGAAAATTAAAAGAGAGAGAGTTTAGTATTGTCAAACTCTCTTTTACATTCAAACCAGGCCTTCAGTACACTGCATGTTGCTTCTCCATTTGAGTTATTGGCTAGGTTGGTCACTGACCCCCAAAACAATAAAAGTATCTACTACATCTCTGGACATGCTCCAGAAGAATGGAAGTGAATGGAGAGTATGTTGCAGTTTCTGACCCTTGCAGCAACCATCAATGGCTGAATATGGCCAGATGTACAATGGACATTGCCTCCAGACTGGCTCTGTTTCATAGCGCTGAAGGGTGCTATGCACCAGGCCATTGAAACACTGGAGTCTAACTTCCCAGCTTCTCTCTAGGGTCAACGGTGCTGCAGCATGCTGGCTGTGTGAAGGGCATAACAAGTGGAGCAGTGATTACCAGAGTGACGTAAGTAGAACTTAAAACACAATTGGCATTATGGCCTGCTCCCATGGAGAGATAACATGTTTGGTATTGCAAACCTGGAGCTTAGATCTATTAATTGCAGCTCAAAGAGGAATTTCTACATTGATTAGTATTAAGTACTGTACCTATATGCCTGATTATGATATCTTTTCTATTCTAGATCATATGCAGAGGTATTGAACATGTTAAAAGTCTTAGTAAATTTAATTCATTTTCTAAGTAATCAGTGAATGTGCCTATAAAACAAGAGAATGGCTCTCTTAAGCACTGTCTTTACTTTGCTTGCCATATACCTGTGTTGTTGCCTATACTGCCTTTGTGGATTTATGTCCAGGGCAGGGCCTCTCTTCTTACCTCTCCTAGCTGTCCTAAGCATAACCACCACCATGGGAACTGGGGTTAGCAGTTTATGCTCAAACCCAGCAGGCCTACCACAACCTCTCCCTAAAGTCATCTAACAGCATAAAAGAAACTAGCCAAACTTTAGGAGCTCTAAGACAGCAAATGGACTTTCTCGCGGATGTGGTGCTGCAAAATCGCAGGGCACTTACCATGCTAATGGCTGCACAGGGGGAGCTGTCTGCTCCTTAAAGAGGAATGCTGTCTCTATGTAAATCACTCTGAAATAGTCCTAAACAGCATTCAAAACCTGCAAGACAAAGCCCACCAACTCGGAGAAAGCAGCCTTTGCAGGCACCTGGCCTTTCCTACTCTTGTGGTCCAGTATCCTTTTAGTGGAACCATATATCTTCAAAATTCTAATTCAGTTTATTTCTTCCAGAATCAACACCTTGTTAGCCATATGTGGATTTCATCCAGCTCCACCCACGGTGCCAGATTCGTCTTCCCCCGACCTCAAGGTAGGACCTAACAAGCAGGAAGTAATTACAGAAGAATGGCCATCATCCTTCAGCAGCCCCTAAGAATAAGGGTGTACGCCTTGTGAGGGGGGGCGGGTTGAAGCAGCCTAGTTTAGGGAATAAGAAGATGAATCTGGGACCTGGCAGAAAAACATGGCCATGAAACACGTGGCCATGGAATTCCACCTGGAAATCCTCTGAGAGAAAAACCCACCAGGAAGCAGCTGGAAGAACTCACAAGAATTTTCCTTGATCATCCTGGATCAAGGAAAAGCCCCTGATATTCACAAGGGGCCTTATAATTGGAACCCACCCACCCACCCCCAGGGGGGAATTGACAGGGTTGTAATCAATCAAAACAGCAAACAACTGGGACCCTCTCCCAAACATTAGCAAGTGGAAGGAATAATTAACGGTTTAAAAGCAAGTGCAGAGGCTAAATTGTCCCTTTTTCTCTCTTTCTGACTGGACCAGCCCACAAGTATACCTGGGACCCATAATCTGTTATTTTCTCCTCTCATTACCTTAATAACTACTGGCCTAAATAAACCAGCATGTTCTTAAATTCTTTTATATAATATAGCCAAGAACTTAGAGGAGATCCAGCAACACTTAGTATTGACTTTGACTAGTTCTTCATATATTCTGGATACCAAATATTTTTTTACATGCATGATTTGCAAATATTTTTTCCAAGTCTAAGCTTGTCTTTTCATTCTCTTAACAGTCTTTTGAAGAGCAGGCATTTCTGAAGAAGCCATTTAAACTGAGACTTGAAGAGTGAATAGGCATGATCTTGCAAATTTGGTAAGCTAATTTATTTCTAGTAGCTTTTTTGGATGTAGATTTAATTGAATTTTCTACATATGAGATCGTGTGATCTAAAAATAAACATAGTTGTGCTTTTTCCTTTTCAAATTGGATTCCTTTTATTTCTCTTTATCGCCTCAGTGGGAGATTCCGAACAGAAGTGAGCAGCAGTGGTGAGTTCACATCCTCGTCTTGTTCCTGGGCTCTGGGGTAAGGAGTCAGCTCTCACCATTAAGCGTGATGCAAATGGTGTGGTTTTGGCATGTGCTGTGTGTGAGGCTGAGGAAGTTTCCTTGTATTCCTACGTGGCCAACAGTTTTTATCAGGAATGGATCCTGGATTTTGTCAAGGTCTTGTTCAGTATCTATTGAGCTGACCATACAGCTTTTGTTTTTTAGTTTGCTTTTATGGTGAATTACACTGATTTTTAAATATTAAACCAATCTTTCATTTCTGGGATACATTCAGTTTGATCGTGATGTATCTATAATTTTTATACGTTCTTACATTCAGTTTGCTAAAATTTTGTCTAGAATTTTTGTGTCTATGTTCACGAAGGATATTGGTCTGTAGTTTTCTATAATATCTTCTTGGCTTTGGTATTAGGATGACACTGCTTCATAAGTAGCTAATAGCTTTTTTTTTTTTTTTTTTTTTTTTGGGCAGTATTCTGTCCTTTTCGGTTTCTAAGACTGTGTCGGATCCATACTTTTCTTCCTTCAGTATTGAGTATAATTCACCAGAGCAGCCTTCTGGCCCAGGTTTATCTCCGTGGTAGGGCTTTTAACTAAAATTAATGTAGATACAGGGCAAGCCAGTCAAGTCTTTCTTCCTAAGTAAGCTTTGGCGATTTGGGTCTTTCAAGGGATTTCCCCATTTTACCTCAGTTGTCATGTTTATTGGCATAAAACTGTCCATTTATTCCCTTATTCTTCTTTTAAATTCTGAAAACCTTAATGATGTCACTTCTCTCGTTCCTGATATTGGTAATTTGTATTGTGTCTCTTTTTTTTTTCCTGATCAGTCTGGCTAGCGATTTATCCGTTTTGTTGACTTCTTAAAGAATAAGGTTTTAGTTTCCCTGATTTTCTCTACTGTTTTCCTGTTTTCTAGTTCATTGATTTCCATTTTTATCTTTTTTATTTCCTTCTATTTACTTTGGGGTTAAATAGCTCTTCTTTTTCTAGCTTCTTGAGGTAGAAGCTGAGGTCAGTGATCTGAGTTGTTACTTCTTTTATTCAATTCCCTCCAATACTACTTTCATAGCAGCCCACAGCTCTTATAGGTTGTATTTTCATTTTCATTCAGTTCAAAATACAATATAACTTTCCTTTCTATTTCTTCTTTGATCCATGGGTTATTTAGAAATGTGTTAGGCAATTTCCAAAAATGTGGAGATTTTCTCCAAACAAATATCTTTCTGTTATTAATCTCCAGTATAATTCCATTGTGGTCAGAAAACATACTTTGCTTGACTTGAATCCTTTTAAATTTATTGAGATTTGTTTTATGGTCCTATTACGGTCTATCTCCATTAATCTTCTGAGTGAACTTCAAAAGAAAGTGTATTCTGCCGTTGTTGACTGGTGTGTGCTAAAATTTCAACAAGGTCAAGTTGGAGAGCAGCGTTGTTCAAGTCTACTAATACTTAGTCTGCTAAGTCTACTAAAAATTGATCTGCTAATTTTTACTCTGTTCCCTCCATTATTGAGGGAGGGATGTTGAAACCTCTGATCATAATGTAGATTTGTGTGATTTCCCTTGCGGCTCCCTCTGTTTTTGCTTCATGTGTTTTATGTCCCGGCCCGCGGGACAAGTCAACGGAGACTCCGAGCTATCCAGCGAAGGAATGAGACATAGACACGGGTAAAGGGATAACTGTGCACTTTATTCTGCTAACATGGCTTCTCTGCAGCTTCTTCCTTATATACCCACGCGGGTTACAATCAACTCTTTTATAAGCAGGGAAGGGGGAAGTGCACTAAGGCTTAGGTGTTGATACATGATTGGATAATTTGAATTGCTAGGCGTGGTGACTATTCCTGCGCGCGGGAACTTTGTGGCGCGAACTTAGGGAGAAGGAGAAGGAGAAGACAAAGAAGGAGAAGGTATAGACGGCCATGATAGTTATAT
>JAQZBX010111546.1:0-10273 GCA_029593785.1 Cabassous unicinctus
GTGGCTTTGCGGGGGGGGAGGGGGGACACTCGTGTGTGAAGGATGTGCCACGACGCAGTGCTCGCTGGAAGCCACGAGGGGCTTTGGAAGCCAGAAGTGGCCTTCCAGTCAGCCTGGGGGGCCGAGGGGCGCGGGCCCCGCAAGCCATTAGGTCATAGGAGACGCTTGCTCACGACACCGAAATTAAAACAGATTATAATATTAGCCAAAATTTCTTCCTGTTTAAAATTTGAGTCCTGTATGATCATCAGCAAACAATGACTAATTTATTTGCTTACAAGTAAGGAATTAAGAGTTAGACAACCAAATACATTCACGCAGCACCTTTCACATCACGGGGAAATCAAACTTTTTTCTCATTGCTTCTCAGCGGAAAGAAATTGGGACGTGAGCATGGAGTTAATGAAGCTTTCACCCGTCTCCTCCCCTCAGCTGCCATCTCAGCTTAATCTTCTCCTTCTGCCAAAGTCCAGAGGCCCTGCGAGCCCCTGCGGGTCTCCCGAGCCAGATGCTCGGGCCCCAGCCACCGCGCCACAGTGGCAGGACGTGCTCCGCGGCTGCCCCAGCCCCTGCCCCCCAGTGCCGGGGCCTCGGGCCCGGAGCAGGTGCTGACGTGGGGGGCACGTGTTAGCCCCGGCACCTGCTCAGCGGGCCCCAAAGCTCACCTGTGGGCAGGGGTCCCGGGGTGCAGGGGGCCCTGGCTGAGTCAGGAGAGGCTCGCCTGCATGCACACCGCCGGCCCTACCTCCGCCCAGAAGCCTGAAGCCTTCTGCTGGCAGCACCGCGGGGGGATCTACCTTCTGTTTGGCAGTTGCTCTTTTCTTAGGCAGAAAATTATCTCTGGGAAAGACTTAGTCCACTGCGCAGCCCTGCTGTCGCGGGGCCCCGGGGTTGGAAGGTGTGGGAACCCTGCCTCCTGGCCAGCGGCTGCACTGTGGCCTCCAGCCCCCACGCCCCTTGGCACGTTGCTCTGGGGCAGCTGTTGCCCTGCTTCCCCTTGCCCTGCCCCTGCTGAGAGTGACTGCTAAAGGGGTGGCACAGCGTGTCTGCACAGCAGGGGGCCGCTGCGAGGTGGGCCGCGTCGGGGAGCCGCGGCCGGCGCAGGTGCTGGGGGGCTCGGGTGCCATCACCCGGGTCTCCTTCCCCGCCTTCTCTGCCCTCGCGTTTCTGGCCGACTTTAGGAACGGTGTGTGTTTTGCTCCACGAGGAGCCCTGATCACATCCTGTTGAGAGCAAATGCCGGACCCTGTCAGAGACCAGCCTGCGGTGATGCCCCTGCCTCCTTGAGCTGAGTCCCGGCACCGCCCCTCCAATCTCAAGGACGAGTCTTGGGTACTTGGCTGGTTTCTGCTTGGAGCGCCTACAAGTTGATTTATGACAGAGAGCTGTTGCTAGGCTGTCTTATTCCAAAGAAGCCGTAACCTTTGTTCTCTTTGCCACCTTCCTCAGGGCCACAGTGGGTCTCTGGGCTGCGTGAGGCACTTTGTTCACATGTGCGGCTTCAAAAAAACAAGTGGAGCAGGGGGGTCGGTAGCCTAGCTTTGTTCTCTTACCACTCCTTAAAATTGAAAAATTTGCAGCCCAAATGTTAAAAATTGACCTAGCTGTGCCTTCTCCCCCACAGCGGCACATGCTGGGCAGGCTCCGTCTCGCCAGCATTTGGAGCCCACTGGAAAGCAAATGAGCCCTCCAGCAGGCCCAATCACTCTGATCTGTCACGGGCCTTCCAGCTGCAAGAGTGATGCCTTCGTATTACCCCAACATCATCACTGTCTGGAGGACCCCTTTACTAAATGATTTATTACTCTTAGCAGAATTCCTTTGGCTGCAGATTTTATTTCTGAGTCACTCTGTTCAGCTCAATTGGTTGCCTTCAGTTACCGTGGCAACCAGCAGATGGGGTTCTTTGACAAGGGTCAGCAGGGAGACTGCCTCAGTATAGCTACAAGAGGAGCTAAGTAAAAAGCTTCAGCACTGACGGTTCCGCAGTGGGTGGTCGGGAGCAGTTATCAGATCACTTGCATTATGACCTCGTTACCGTGTGCGCCAGTAAGGGCCTGTGCGGTGGAATCTGGGGACTAGCTGCCCTGGGCTCACTCTCACCCAGCCACTCCCCTGGGACCAGTGTGACCACACTGAGGACGGTCAAATACAGAGGAGGTGGAGGAGGCCTCACTGCAGCAGGAACCCTGGCAAAGCCCACTCCAGGGACATCTGGGTCTCGGGGAACACTGGGGGCCTTCCTTAGGACAGAAACTTCCTGAAAGCACAGCACTGTGCTGCAGAGACTCGAGATGTCATCCGAGCAAGTTCCCCACGCATTCTGATCGTTCCCTGTCTGCTTTTGAGACTGTGGCTGCTCTCATTGCAAGAAGCATTCATCAAAACAAAGGCAGGTCTTTTACCTGTTCCAGATTAAAGAGGACATGATAAAAAAAAAAGCACAAGGATCCTTTCTGGAGGGGGAAGGACATCATTGGGTCAATGGACAAAATTGGTAGATTACATAAAGGGACTTGTCAATGTTAAATTTACTCTAGTTGAGAATATACTTTGGTCATAGGAGAGAATTTTTATCCTTAAGAAATATATACTAAATAGTATCCAGAGGCAAAGGGCAATGATGTATGCAACTTACTCGCAAATGGTTCAGAGAAAATATTAGAGTATGATAACTCAAATGAGGCAAAATGGTAACAGATGAATCTGGATCAAGGAGATGTGGGTATTCTTTGTACTTTTCTTACAACTTTTTTTATAAGTTTGAAGTTATTTCTTTTTTTCCCTTTTTTTCTTTTTTTATTATTTTTTTAAAAGAAGCTTTAGATTATGTAAATATTACATTGAAAATGTAGGGGATTCCCATATACCTCACCCCCACCCCTCCCACACTTTCCCCCATTATAACATCTTTCATTAGTGTGGTACATTTGTTACAATTGATGAACACATTTTGAAGTATTGCTATTAACTGTGGTCTGTAGTTTACATTATAGTTTACAATTTGTACTGTACAATTTTATAGGTTTTGACAAAACTTATAATGGCCTATATCCATCACTGCAGTGTCATGCAGGACAATTCCAATGTCCCAAAAATGCCAAATGTTGACCACTGTCTTTATATCAGTATTACAAGTTCTTCCATTACTAGAATAAGAAGAAGTCTACTTTAGGCCATAGTTGCATTCCCCCCTTATGTTTGTTCAGTCCTCAATCTTGAGGATTTGGGGATGGTGGTGCCACCTCTGCTTCCAGTTGAGAGGGGGCTTAGATCCCATGGGGCAGATGGATGGAGCTGTCTTGCTTGTAGTTGTAGATACTCTCTGTTCTTCGGGATGAGTATCGTCCATCATCATGTTGTTAGTTGTCCTGGGCGAGTCCGATGAACTGGAGAGTAGGTGTTGGCTGCAACTCTGCTGAGATTCAGGGCTCAACAGGTGTATGAACAGCAGGAAGATTTAAGTCTCCGGGACACATACTTAATGGGTATAGTGCTAATTATTGGTTCAAATAAAAGGGGCATAAGAACCACGTGTAAGAAAATTATAAATGAGTCCAACTCTGATACACTGGGGAGATAAGTTATCATATATTCCAAGGTAAGGCCCACTAACAGGATGCCAAATTCCTTGGGTTGTCTGCCCTGCCTAAAGTGTCCAGATGTCTCTAGAGCCTTCAGGAGTCCCCCTGCTTGAAGCACTGTTTACTGTGGCAATCACTGAGATCCTTCTAAGACTTGCATAAGTGTAACCTCTGGAATGACCTCCTGACTCGCTTTGAAACCTTTTCGCTATAAAAACTCATTTGTATTTAATATTTCCCCCTTTTGGTCAAGGTCTTTTTCTAAATGCATTACTAGCTGTCTCTTGGTAATAATCCCTCAGTGCCAGGGAGGCTCATCCCTGGGAGTCATGCCAGGGGGAAGGTATGCTGAGTTTGGCTTAGAGAGAGGCCACATTTGAGCAACAAGGAGGCTTTCAGGAGGTAATGGTTAGGCAATATGTATTACTAGGCTAAGTTTCAATTTCATGAGAACAAGGTTCATAAGTATAACCATCAGTATCAACGGCCTGCCATATTGGTCTCTCCTTCTCTAGGCACTGCCCACGTACTCCAGGGATTCTTGCCACTCTATTAGAGGATGCAGCAGGGCTCCCCAGGATGGGAATTCAGTACTCTTTTGGTTACTGTGTGGGTCTCCACCCACTGAGACAACACCCCATGAACAACTGAACACATTCATATTCCACAGAGGCATGCCCCAGGGGCACCCCCCCACCAACACCCCACAGCAGTGATGCTCCCCTGCCACAGCTGCGACTCTTCTGCAATCCAAACCTCCCCAAAAACAAAGCCAAAAAATAAATAAGTAAAAATAACAAATAATACAAAATTAAAAAATATATATATACATAAAAATTAATTTTTTTTTGCATTATGTCTTTCATTCCTGTAAGATCTGTTATCTTTTATGTACAGTGACTATTTCTTCTGTATGTTCCCCCAGTGTCTTATTTTTTTTTTTCACTTTATTTTCAAAGAAGCTTTAGGCAACAGAAGAGTCACACAGAAAATACAGGGGATTCCCATATACTGCACCCCCTCCCCCTCTCACATTCACCCCTGTTAATAACATCTTCCATGAGTTTGACACATTTGTTACAATTTATGAACAAATACTGAAGCATTGCCACTAACCATGGTCAATGGTTTACATTATGGTTCACATTCTGTACCGGTCACTTTTTTAAACTAATATAGTTTTTATTGAAGTCTATCATTCATACATGAACATGCATAAACAATAAGTGCATAGTAAAGATTGTGAACTTACAAAACAAACATACACAACATCAGACAGGGCTCTCACACGTCACCCCTCCACCAACACTTAGCATTGTTGTGAAACACTTGTTACAAACCATGCAAGAGCATCGTCAGAATACCACCACCCACCATCGTCCCCATCCTACATTTGGTGCATTTTTCCCCCAACCCACCCTGTTTTTAAAAACTATATTTTTATTACAGAAGTTGTGAACTTACAAAACAATCGTGCACATGTGCAGAATTCCCATACAACACCCCTTCACCAACACACCACACCGTGGTGGAACATTTGTTACGGATCATGAGATAATATCATCAGACTATTACCACCAACCATGTGTGGAAAAAGTGAGCCAAATGTACGCCATGGACCATGGTTGTACCGTTCACTTTTACACTCTCTAACAAAATGCGTAATGGCCCGTAGCTATCATTGTGAGATCATGCAGAACAATTCCAATGCTCTGAAAATGCCCCAGGCTCCAGCCATTCTTCCCTGCCCCTCCCCTCCCCTCGGAACCCCTGGTAACCACCACCAAGTGAAGAGCTTTTGAAAAGCTTGGGGAGGGGAGCTTGGATATAGGTTGGGGCTGTGTATGGTGCGCGAGGCAGTGCGGGTTTTCCTGCTAGCATTTCTGTATGGCGGCCTGGGTTCTACTCTGCAACGACTGCAGTTCTCAACAATTTTTAGTTCTCTGTCCTGTGCTCACCATGACTCTACATTTGCTTAAAAACAGAGCTGGTTCAGAGTAACTCAGGCTTAAGGCAAATAGTGGTCTTTGAGGTTCTTGGAAGTCAAAGATTCTTGCCTTGTCAAAGCCTGTCTCTTGTTTCATGGTACCCAGTCCTCCAAGGATACTGCAGGCTCAGCCTTGGTCAAATGAAACTTTTTATTTATTTATTTATTTTTTAAAGATTTATTTATTTATTTATCCCCCCCTTGCTGCTTGTGTTTGCTGTGTCCATTCGCTGTGTGTCTTCTCCGTGTCTGCTTATCTCCCCCTTGCTGTGAGGTCCTGCTGCATCAGCCCACCGCGCGGGCCGGCCTGCCCTCACAAGGAGGCCCCGGGAAGCGAACCCGGGGCCTCCCACATGGTAAACGGGAGCCCTATCGATTGAGCTACACCCGCTTCCCGGTCAAATGAAACTTAACGCTCTACGCCCAGGACAAGGCAGCACAGTGCTAGATGGTCCCAGCTGAACCAAAATGAAGCCGTACCTCCACCTCCAGTAGAAGCACCGTCTCAGGGGCTTGGTCTGCGAGAGAGCCTGGGGGACTTGTGAGGCTTCAGGAGGCAGCTGGAGGCCGCCTAAAGAGCCCCTGTGTTGCCCTGGCAGCCGTCCATCCCTGTGGCCACCAGGGGCTGCGGGGCGGTGAGGAGGGCCCCAGCAACAGCATTTCCCCAAGCTGGTCTTCGAATATTCCAGCCTCTCATTTTTGCATCCTTCACCGCAGCCCCGGACTGTGGACAAGGTCATTGCTACTCAAAGTGTGGCTTCTGGACCGAGGCCGGTCCTTGAACTGTTTGTTACCAGTCTGTGACAAGACGGAAACTGAGGGTGTTTTGAAACCTTCAAAGGAACTGGACATTGCTACAGCATTTTTACTGTATTTCACAAAAATATCAGTCTGTTACAGATAAAGTTATTAAAAAAAGGAAAAAGCACAAAACTGGTCCTTTTCACTAAGTCAGTCTGAGAAGCAGTGTCCTCGGGATTGGCTCTTCCTTTCCCAAAGCTCCAGGTCTCAGAAAATGCCCCTGTGTCAGCCGTTTCCCCGTGAGTTTGTTACCTTTCTTAAGCCACTTACCTTGATCCTGATTTTCTGGTATGGAGTAGAAGACGTCTGGAGAGAAGGACGAAATACACACCGAGATTTGTGCGGGCTCCTCTAGGCAGAGAGAGCGGGCTCTGCCTTGTGGGGTCACCTTTCAAACTGCTAACTATTCCTCCCCTTGCTAATGCCAAGGGGAGGGGCCCCAGCTGGTATTGGTTACCCCACCAATGGTGAGGTTTGTCAGGCCTTTTAAAAAGGATTTTGGAAAAGCTGCAAAGAGCACTGGATTTGGGGTTGAGACACAGGTTCTAGTCCTAGATTTGCTGGACAGACAGCTTGCCTTGGGCAGGTCCCTGGTGCTGTGTGGCCTCTGTTTCCCCATAGCAGACTTGGACTGAACCATCTCCAAGATGACTCTCGGTTCTCACATGACATGATTCTTTGGGAGAGAAGAGCAGGGAGTCTCTCCCCCCATCACTAACCCTAAGCAGCCCCCGATCCACCTGCACAGGCAGCCAAGGCTAATTGGGAATTTGATGGAATGAAAGTTTAAAGGGGCAGTTCAGGAACATCAGTTCTCTTTATTGCGTGATTCTCAGATGGAATTCCTCTGTGAAGCCATTCTTGAACGGTGGATTCAGGCAAAGGAAGTGGAGACAGGAGAGCAGCCACGGAGCTGGCTGTAGGGGGTGGCGAGGCTGCTGCTGAGAATGTGCCACCACGTCAGGCCCAGTGCTCATTCTCGCCACTCGGTGTGCGCCCGATGCCGTGGGATCATCCAACATGTGGCAGCAGTTTTTAAGTTTTGGAACAAAGTATACAACTTTAAATTATTATGGTTTAGTCACCAAAATTGATTACCTCGAGCAGTGATTAGAGTAATTGGGCTTTCCAGACTTCACTTTGGGAGCCCTAGGTGTGTTGTTAGGCCTATGTAATTGGTGATATTTGAAGGCAGGAGCATGATAGAAGTCTGGAAAGTCATACTATTGTAGGACTTTGGAGCTGGAAGAGAACTTCATCATCTTTCAGCCCAGAGGCTGGCAAACTTTTTTCCGTAAAGGGTCAGGTAGTACATATGTTAGGCTTCGCGGCCTGGACACTGTCTGCCACAGCTCCTAGGCTCTGCCTGCGGAGCCTGAAGGTCGCGTGGCCGGTCCGTAAGTGAACGGGCGTGGTTCCGTCCAGCACACCTTTATGTGCACACTGAAGTCTGAATTCCAGATGATATTCTCATGCCATGAACTACTATAATTATTCTCATTTCCCCCAACCATTTAAAAATATCAAAGCCATTCTTAAGTCATAGATCCTACAAACACGAGCAGCAGGCAGGCTGGATTTGGCCTGTGAGCTGAAGCTTGCCCACCCGCATGGTAGCCTATCGTCTGATTTTACGTGCAGCGTAACTGAGATTCGGTGTTATCGTGTGATGTGATTAGGGTCTCCTGACACGGCAAAACATTTTAGGAGCACACTAGAATAGCTTCCATCATTTGTCTTGATGGTCAAATTTGGAGCCACACAAAAAATGATTCTCCATGAGAACTGATTTTGCATGTGTGGTTAATATTGTCGATTATAATAAATACATCAGTGGTTCTTAAAGTTGAGCATTGGTCAGAATCATCTAGAGGGCTTCTTAAAACATATATTGGGGAGTGGGTGTAGCTCAGTGGCTGAGCGCCTGCTTCCCATGTACGAGGTCCCGGGTTCAATCCACGGTACCTCCTAAAAACAAAAACATGGAACAAAACACCACGTATTGCTGGGCCCCACCCCCAGAGTTTCTGGTTCAGTAGGTCTGGAAGTATTATTCGATCAGTTTTGCAAATGGAGAACCTGAGGTTGAGAGAGAGCAAGGTTCCTGCCTAAGGTAAAATCGCTGGAGATTTTGAACCCACATCTTCTGGGGAGAATTTTGCAAGGATGGGACCATCAGGCTGCGTCTTCCAGGGCCAGGAGGAGCCCCATAAGAAGAGAGGGCACTCCGGCAGGGGCCACGCGGGAGCAGGGCAGCAGCAGACGTGGGGCGTTCCTGTGGACTGGCTTGGTGGGGTGGGGAGGGGAGGTCCGGCTAGTGCAGGGCCCCCTGCCTGGTGCTACAGGAGCCTTCGGAGAGCCACGACCAGAGCCCTGCTTCGCAGAGGCCCTTCTCAGAGGCTGCACTGGGGGCTGGGTGGAAGCAGGCATCCCCGCGAGAAGGCTCTGCAGGGTGTGGATGAGGAATGCCCACGACCTGATGGAGGGGAGGCGATTGGCGAGAGGAGGAAGGTGGAGATCATCTGTGATCCTTGATGTCACTTCTGCAATTGTTTTGGGGCACCACAAGCCGCGCCCATGTAAGACAGCGAACTTAATGGAGAAACGTGTTCTGACCCGCCGCTCCCCCGTGGCTCTCCCTCTGCTTGGGCCTCCCTGTTCCCTGAGACACAACGATATTGAAATTAGGCCGATTAATCACCCCACAATGGCCTCTGAGTGTTCAGGCGAAAGGAAGAGCCCACAAACTTGATGGTTGTCCTGTAAGAAACTGCCCCAGCCACCCCAGCGTCCAGCACCCAGCGCCCTGGG
Source organism: Cabassous unicinctus (assembly GCA_029593785.1). NCBI lineage: Eukaryota > Metazoa > Chordata > Mammalia > Cingulata > Chlamyphoridae > Cabassous > Cabassous unicinctus. Next base: position 9,184 of record JAQZBX010111546.1, read on the forward strand.
CAGCCAGCCAGCGGCGTCCAGGATGAGGGTCACCTGTCACGGGGCTCTGGAACCCAGCAGGGCCACCAGGTCCGGCCTCCTAGGGGAGCGCGTGGCGGTGGCCCGGGTCTGGTGGGACTGGGCTTCCAAGCGTTCACTTGATCATTCTACCTCGGAACTTATTTATACACTGCATATATTTTGCATGTATCATATACAACATAATAAAATTTAAATATATGTATTCACTGCTTTCACAGTATTCATAGCAAATGAGTGTCTGAAACATAGGACCAGAGCTGGCAGCTTGCACTGCTTCTGTTTTGCATAAGATATTTTCCCCAGCCCACTCAGATCTATAAAGTTATCCTGAAGTCTTGCCTATTAAAAAAAGCTGGTTCTGCTCCTGCCTGGGGGTGTGGCGGAGCCTCTTTCTGGCCCCAGAGGGCTGCCCCTGAATTTCCCTGCAGCTGCTGCTTGGGGAACCTGGGGCTGTTGGTTCCCATGGTGACCGTGGCCACTCGCACTCCTGAGATTCCCGAGACCTTTCGGGGGGAGCCCCAGTGCTGCTCCCTCCCTGCGTGGTCCTGAGCAGCTGCTCTTCTCCTCGGAGCCCCGGCGCTGCCCCAGGAACGAGAGCGGTTTCCCTGCAGGCGGAACAGCGCCCTGCAGAGCAGGAGGCCAAGGGTGCGTCAGGGCCCGGCCACCCCGGGCCGCGGGGGCCTCGTGACACCACAGCGCAGACCCCCCCATCCACCTGGGGGCTCTGGGCAAGGCCAGAACACCTGTCTGTTCCAGAGCTGGCGGTCTCGGGAACCAGAGGCTGAGCTCCGACCCCTGCAGGAGGCCCTGTGGACGCTGCCTGCTTGTCACTCCATTAGGCATGGCTTTGTCAATGAAACGGTTAAAGACAAAAGATACCAAAGAAGACAAAGAAATTGCAGACCTATTGAAATAATAGCTATGCTGAGACCTGAAAATCAACATGTTTCCAGCCCTGTGACGCTGGAGAGAAGTGTCCATGCAGAGGGAGCTGCTCCCGCACAGGCAGGGAGTAGCTGGAGTGCAGGGGTGGGGAGGGAGCAGAGCCGGGGGAGGGAGGAGAGCCGGG
>JAQZBX010111547.1:0-10273 GCA_029593785.1 Cabassous unicinctus
AAAAAAAAAAAAAGAAGAAATGAAGTTGTAAAGCATATGACAACATGTATGAACCTTGAGGACATTACGTTGAGCGAAGGAGGCCAGACACAAAAGGACAAATGCTGTATGAATGCGTTACTATGAACCAAATATATTGTGTAACATAGTTTGAGTAAAAAAAATTTATATGTATCTAGTACATTTAATTGAGAAATGTATGTATTTATTCATGTTTACTTTTTAGTTTTTAATTGTTTATATTTTCAATTACTATATGTACAAAATAAAGTTAAAATAATAATAATAATAATAATATAAAAGAACCAAATATAATTTCTACACATGAAAAATATAGTCACTGAAATTTAAAACTAAATGGATGGATTAAATAACACATTAAACCCAGATGAGATGAGAATTCATAAATTGGAATATAGAGCTTTAAAAATTATATTGAATGTATTAAAAAATAGAGAATGAAAATATGAAAGAGAAGAAACATTGAGAACAGAAAAAGTCTGACATATATTTGTAAGAATTCCAGACGTGAACAACAGAAAAAAAATGAGGGGGGTGAGGCAATATTGGATGAAATGACAGAGAATTTTCCAGAAATAATGAGACACATGACAGAAATTGCTAGTTATCCCAATATCCATCCTTTTCTTCTTCCTTAATAATATACGCCTGGTTTCTAGCTGGGTACAAAGCTTCCTGGAATAACACTATATTTAACAAATGCTCTTGCAGCTAGGTGTAGCTGTTTGACTAAGTTTTAGTGAATGAGATGCAAGCAGGAGTGATATGTGATGGTTTCCAGCAAATGACCTTAAAAAGGGGCTAGCCGATAGCTTTTTTAAAAAGATTTATTTTATTTATTTATTTCTCTCCTCTCCCCTCCCTCCCCCCATTGTTTGTGCTCGCTGTCTGCTCTCTGTGCCCATTCATTGTGGACTCTGTGTCTGCTCGTCTTCTCTTTAGGAGGCACCGTGAAATGTACCCAGAATTTCCCATGTGGGAAAGAGGCGCTCAATTGCTTGAGCCACCTCCACTCCCTGCTTTGTTGTGTCTCTCTTTGTGTCTCCTTGTTGCATTATCTTGTTGCATCAGGTCGTCGTGCCAGTCCATCACACCAGCTTGCTGTCTTGCTCGTCTTCTCAAGGAGGCACTGGGATCCAAACCTGGGACCTCCCATGTGGTAGGCAGGCACCCAAATGCTCGAGCTACATCGACTTCCCTAGCCAATAGCTTTTGATCCCTCTTTATGCCTTCCTCCAGCTTGCTAGCTCATTGTGGATGGGATGGTTGGAGCTCCAGCCACCATCTTTGACCATTTTAGATGGGTGGCATAGTAGTAAGCTAAAAGGATCCTTGCTCTCCTTCTAACAATTTTACAGCGGCATCTGAACTGCTTAACTCCAGATTTAAATGAGGGAAAAAACTTATATTGTTTAAACAAGGGTTCAGTAAACTTTTCTGTAAAGAGTCAGTAAATATTTTAGACCTTGCAGGCCACACAGTCATGACTACTCAATTCTGCCTTTTAGGGCAGAAGCAGCCATAGACAATATGTAAATAAATGAGGATGGCTATGTTCCAGTGAAACTCTAATTACAAAATAGGCAGTGGGTTGGATTTGGCCCAGAGGCCATAGTTTGTCAACACCTGGTTTCAGCCACTGTAACTGTTGGGTTTCTTAACATGCTTCTGAACCTAATATTAATTGACATAGCATGAATCCTCAGATGGAAGCAAACTAAACTCCAAGCAAAATTTTGAAAAATAAAATTCCACATACCTAATGACATCATGGTGAAAATACAGGATACCAAATATAAAGAGAAAATCTTGATCTCTAGCTTAAGCTTACCCTCTCCTGTACACTCCAAGAATAGGTCAGAACAAGGCAAGAGCATATTGTTAAACTATAGTATTAGAACATAAAGGTTTTGCTATGCTGAGGAAAGAGGGTAAACCTCCAATCCTAGTAGAAGTGGTCTCATCTTTATAGAGCATCTTTGGAGATTCCCTCCCATATTCTCTTAAGTTCTCTCTTTCTTACACTCTATAAGTATTGTTAGATGACTTACAACTGCCTCCAGCTTGGAGAAAGCCCAGCTCCCAGTGGAAATCAGGGCAAAGAAGAGAAGGAAGGAGGCCACTTAGACCTACTATTGGCTCTAGGCATAAGGAACTGCTATGTTAAACAAACAAGATTATGGTGTTCCTCTTAGGGCTTTGGAGTCTAAACCCAAACTAGTGAAGTGTTCCTTTGTCTGCCCTTATTCTTTTATTACTTTTTTGCACTGGAAGGAGGTGGAGGCCAGAAATTGGAGTTGCAAGTCAGGTAGCAAGGCCCAGTAGGATACAATTCTGTGTCTGAATAGGTCCCAGCAAAATATGTTTTGTTTTTGTTTTTGTTTTTTATTTTAAAGGCTTCAGAGTTCATTATCTCCTTTACTCCAACCTCCCAATCTTCTCAGTCCCATTTCAGCCTGGTACTTCACAAAGTTAAAGAGGTTAAATTTTTAATGCAATCCAATGTTCACAAATAAGTGAGATAGTCTCTTGATGTAAGTTAAAAAAGAATAACCCTCCCAGGAGCTGTGACCCACCAGTGAGAGCAGATCGCCTCTATTATTTCACTCTCCATTCCCAGAATGGTAAGACTGTATTATAGGACGAAGCAGGAGTTTGGGGGAAGGTAGGGGGTAGACAGAGAAAGAATTAAAAGGACTGAGAATGATGGCAGTAGAGAGAACGCAAAGGAGAGAAGCATACTACTCTCTATTCCTATATAGAGGATGGCTATATAGGGGCCCTTGCAAAGGCTAGGAGTGAGAGTTCAGATTTGGAGGATGCATGGGAATGAACTCATTAGACTGAGGCCATCTTTCTGACATTGCATGGATTGGATTATATTTCTTGATCTTGAAATAAATAATTGATCTTGTATCCTTCAGAGTTTTATGTGTTTGCATGTAAATGTATGTGTGTGTCTGTTTGTATATATTCCACCAGAATTGTCTGGATTACTTATTCTCCTTCCTTCTTGGAAACACCTATGGTCCTTCATTGTGGGTAACAGAAGACACACAGCATAAACCACCTGGCCAGTTGACCAATTATTTCCTGCTTTACCCATCCTCCAAAACAAGAGACACCATGCTTGGATGTGATAAAATTTATTTTTCTTTAACTATAAATCAGTTACACAAATTAGATAAGTGTAAAATATTTATATTTAGCATATTAATTGTGCATGTTGGAAAAGGAGACAGAAATAAATTAAAATATTTATAAAATAAAAATCAACAACAAGGATGTAAATGATATAAAATTGCGATAAGGACATATTTACATCAGCAAAATTTTTCATAGGTCATTGGTGCAATCTGATGCATCATCACTATGATATTAGTAAATAAGGCATTCTTGTTTCTTTTTCAATAATCCTTCACAGAGCATAAAATATTTATTAGTATCTTAAAATCTCTACAAGTTACATAAGTTGGTTTTTACTTTAGTCAAAAAACCTTTAAACCTATTGAAGCCAAAAGTGCCTATGAATATTAATGTTTTGTATTTCAAGCCAATTTACCAGTGAAGTATGGTGGTTTATTGGAAACAAGAAAATTCACTAGAAAAACTGAGTTAGAGCTTGGCACTGATCTTTCCCACAAGGAGAAGATAAACAATACTGTCAGGCATGAATTAGTATCCAAGAAGGTAGGCCCCCTCTAATCATTATTCAAAGAAAAGGAACCTGGGTCTCAAGAGCAACACCTCTAAACAGTAGGCAGCGTATATGAATGAGGAATCTAAACAATCTGAATGGAAACAAAGCATAACCCAGTCTTATGACCTGGGACTGACAGGAACTTAGAAACTAAGGCACAGAAACTCCATTATTAGAATAAGGTATTGAACAAAAGATGAACAACTTGGAAAGCAAAAGGATATTATGTTTCAAGTCAAAAGCATAGCATAATTGTCAATATTGTGGCACTTATTCTAATATCAATTTAGAGCAGGGGTTCTTAACCTTTTTTGTTCCATGGACCCTCTTTTGCCATTCAGGTGAAATGAATACTATGGTAATTTATTTATTTCATACATTGATAAGTTAAGGAAATGCTAGATTTCAGTTAGAGGTCAAAGAAAAAGATAATAAGTTGATTTTTTTCAATTCAAGCTCAGAGATCCCCTGAAATCTTTCCACAGACCCCTAGGGGTCTGTGGACCCCTGCTTAAGAACCCCTCATTTAGAGCCTGAATCAGATTACCTGGGTTTGAATTCCAACTCTGTCACTTACTAGCTTGTGATACTGTATAAGTCACTTACCCTCCTTCATGCTTTGACTTCCTCATAGGTAAAATGGATATAGTAATACTCCCACCTTAAAGAGTTGTTGCAAGGGCTAAATAAGTTAACACATTTAAAGCACTTCTTAATGTGTCTATCACACACTAAGTATTAGCTATAATCATTTATTCTCTTCTTTGTAGAGTGGAGGTGCCATCGTGGCTAATTTAGTCTGAGAACTAGAATAGAACTTCTGTACCTACCAGTATGTGCTAGATGTGTTGGAGGTGGAATAGAAAAGCAAGGACCCTAAAGCTGGAAAAAAGCTAAGGAAGACCTGCCACTGCTATTGATTAGCTGTGTAAGAAAACAGCATAAAGATAAACTAATTATAAATATTGTGAGTTTCAAAGATGAAAAAAACATAATGCCATATGGGAATGATAGGAATGAAACTCTATAGGTATACTTGTATATACAAAGGAATATGGGTTGGCTGACGTAATTATCTAAAATCAATGAAACTCAGCAACATCTAGAAGTACTCCCACATGATCTGACTTTCGAAGAGTGGATGTGTATAGGAAAGAGTATCAAGTACATATTACATGAAATCAAAGCTGGAAAACAAAAGCAAATGCAGGTCCTCTTGGAAACAATAACTAAAAGTAAATAAATGCTCTTTAAAAATATAGTGAGTCTTCATGTATTTCATTTGTTTAAAAAAAAAGATAGGTACTATAAAGGGGCAGATGAAAATGGATATCCTCTGAAGAAAGATTACATATCAAAATAAAGCTACTGGTGTCATATCTTTGCCTCATTACATTATGTATGGTATTTTCCCACCTTTGCTTATAAGTAATGAATGATAATTATCTAAGTGAGCATATATAGTAGCCCAATGAGTATGAACAATTAGATATGGTCAATAATATTTAAATTAGTAGACTTTTTTGGTTCTAATTTTTATCAACTTAAACCTACAGTAAAAGGATAACTCCCTTTAGCATCTTACCCTTATACATACACTCTAAGACTGTGTCCCATAAATAAGGAAAAATGCAAATAAACTCTACCCAAAAATGCTTACCACTGATGTTGTAACCTTTAAGAGCTTCACTGAAGTCCTTCTCAGTTAAATTAATATTCAAACTTTCCAGGGCATGCTCCAAGTTAGGTACACCAATCCTACCATTATCTACTTGTGACAAGATGTGAGCTGCTTCTTTAATATCTACAAGGAGAAATAAATATAAACAACATATTGTGTGAAAAATATGCAAAATAATTTGTCCAAAGTTCACTATAGGTAAACCCTCAAATTAAATATTTATCTGAACCAAAATTTCTACAAAAAAGAAAAATATTTTCAATTTGAAACTGATGACCCACTTATTTCAAACAGTATTTGAAACAAGAAAATTTCATGGCACAGAGAATGCTATAATAAGATTTTATCTGAATCAGTTCATTCAATACTGAGAGTTATAATCTTTTCAAACAGTAGTTAAATTTAAAATAGCTTTTACGTGTAGAATGTTTTGAAGGTTTCTATCAACTGATGAGTTGAACAATTAATGGTTAAAATTTGAGACTGAAGCTCTTGAACCCCAGGGCCTCTGCTATACCATACTGTACTTTTGTGTGAATTGGAAAGAGGCACTCCCTCTCTATGCATCAATTTCCTCTATCAGCTGCAAGCCACCACTGGGGTTCAAGGCTTGGAAAGCATAATGGAGTATGGACTACATTTCAGGCTACCCTCTCAGCCAGGCACTTTTTTGCAAGCACAACTCATACAACCAAATGGGGCAGTCCTGATGGTCCCAGTCCTGATGGTCCCACAACCATTATCAGGAGATTCACTTCTTCATCTACACCATTTCTCACTCCATTTCTCCATCAACCGAAAAATAAAGTTGTATATGTTTCATATTCTGAAAATTGTGCATTATCTAAACCATCATGTGGGTCGCTTGGAAAGAAAACCATGATACCATCTTAGATCTACATTTATTCTATTAAGATTTATTTTACAGCTACTAAGAATAACAATGAAAAGTTCAGTCCCTTTCATCAAAGAGTTTCCTGTAAATTCCTTGAGGATAGGGACTGAATCTATCATTTCTGTAAACAAATCTATAACATATTATAGAGTTGGTGCTATGAGAAAATAAGCACAGGGAATTATGGAAGCACAGAGAAGGTTTGCCTAGCCTAGATTTAAAGAGTGATGAGGTCCAGGAAATCATATGGGGTGGGAGATGACATTTAAGCTGAGTTTGGAAAAAAAAATGTGACTTGGTCCAACAAGGAGTATATAAAAATGAAACATGTGCAAAGCAAATAGAACTAATTTAAATTATTATAAGTAGTATGGTTTTAGAATTAACATGAATGCAGAAATGATCAGAAATAAGTCTAGAGAGCTAAAAAGAAGATATGCTTATTCAATGGTCCATTCATTCCATAAATATTTATAGTTATATGAGCTAGAAACAGAAGATTTGGGACAATGCCTAGCATAGTAAATATTATATTATATAAGTATTAATTATTAATATTAGCTATTATTAAAAACCTGCTAAGAGCCAGAATTGTGCTATGTTCCAGAGATACAATGATGAGCAAAGTAGAGACATGGTCCTTGGCCCAATAATACTTCCAGGCAAGTGGGAAAAAAGACATTAATCAAATAATCATAAATCATGAATGGATATTTATAATATGTGCTATGAAGGAATGGAATATGGTTTTATAAGAACAAATAACAAAGGAAACTGACCTATACAAGCAGATAATGATGGGCTTCCCTGAGGAACCAAATACTCATCTGAAAGATGAATAGATGTTAACTAGGTAAAGAGGGTCAGGGAAGAATATTTCAGGGAATAGAATATGCAAAAACCAGTATCTGTTGAACTGAGAGATGGCCAATGTAGTTGAAGTACAGAAAACAAGGATAATGATACAAAATAATGCTAGAGAGGTATGGCATTCAAGATTTTGAACTTTATCCTAAGTGCAATGAGAACTGTTTGAAGAATTATAAATAGTGTAAGGTAACATGATCAGATTACTACTATGGGAAAAAAGTACTCTGGCTGGAGTGGGCAGAAAAGATTAGGAATGATGCTAAAAATATCTCATTTAGAAAGCTTGTGTTTGAGACCCTCCCAGACTTTGCCTATGCATCTTCTTTTGGCTTTGTCTTACTTGTATCTTTGCACTATACTTTTTAAAATAATAAAATAAAATAAAAATATCTCTTATAATAAATAAGCTTTATATGGAATGTTTACTCTTATAAATTTTTACTCACCATTTACCTTTGGAAATTTCAGATTAGAAGACAAAACCTCTTTCCTAAAATCTGCAAAGTTAGAGAGATTGCATTATGAAGAATGGCATCCTGATCTTACCCAGCTTGAAAGGAAACCAATGGATAGATTAAATACTTATCTCTCAGCAACGTTTATCATTTATGACCACTCCCTCCTCAAAAATATTTCCCTGGCTCCCAGAATATCATTCTCTTATTCCTCAGATTCCTTTTCATTGTCCACCTGCTCCTTAAATGCTTCCTTCCTTTCTCCCTAAAAGGACAAGTAAATGCCCTGTCCATCTATTCGATAAATGTCTAATTATTAGTCTGAATTGTCTTTTCCTATCTCTGTTTCCCTACAAACTACCTGTCTAATCCTGGGGTTTTCCTAATGACACACTGCAGTTATACCCACTCACCCCACACACTTTCTATAGAGATACGAATTGGCAAGAGATCTATTTGAGGGATAAGTGATAAAAATGAAATCTGTCTATTTGGATAGATGGACTCTATTCCAGGTAAAGGACAGTTTAGAATAACTCACAATTAGCCCAGGTATAACCTTGAAACAAAGAGAGGTTAGAATGAATTTATATTTACCTTAATTTGCTTTTTATTTGTTCTAGGCAGAATGAACAAAACAACGAACCTATTAAAAACTACTATTGAAATTTTAGGTTTTGGCAATTTTATAAGATTAACTCTAAATCAAGGTTTCTCAACCTTGGCACAGAACCAGATAATTCTTCATCTGGTGGTGGAAGAAGGGTGCTATTCTGTTCATTGTAGGATGTTTTAAGCAGCATCCCTTGCCTCCACCCACTAGATGCCAGCATTTCCCCCTTCCGTCCCCAGCTGTGACTATCAAAACTGTCTCCAGATATTGACAAATGTCCCCTGGGGGACAAAATTGATTGTACTTTTTTAACTAAAGCTAAATTTAAAGGCAGAGAATGGTTTCCTAAATACAGATAAAATCCATCTCGGTACATCCTCCCCCAAATAGGCAGGTTTGTGAGCTTTTTTTCATCTTTTGCAATTAACAGCCTTCACCTCATCACAGAGAAAAAATGGCAGTGACATGGATCAATTCAAAACTTAAAATGGCTATAGTTATGAACATATTTTAATTTCATTATTTAACAATACCTTGTAATTCTTAACAGGTCTTTCACCTTAGGAAAAAAAAAGCTAGGAAACTATTAAGAGCTCTCTAAAATACATTAAAGAAAGGGGTTAACTTTGAAATGAAACTGTTCTACAAAGAAATATTATTTCAAAGCCATGCAACAACACACACATATATATACTTTTAGACCAATTTTGTAGTTAATGCCATGAGATCATCCAGGCATTTGATACTGTAAAAACTAAAGCTCTTTGAATATACTATAGGGGATATTCTCAAATATCTCTATAGTAAACAATGTTCCAACAAGTTTTGGCATTACTTAAGAACTAAGCATTTAGAGTTAGTTAGTATTTGGTAAAATATTTTGAAATCCTTGGATAAAAACTTGCTATTCAATTAGAAGAAATTTTTATTACCAGCTGCTGTTTGTGTTCACAATCAACTCACCCTCAACAAAGGAATCATGCAGTATCTCTCGAAGAGTATCATCAGTAAAATAAAGTCTATCAGTGTTTTCAAGTACATCTGAATATTTGTCCAATGTATTGATGGCCTCACTCAATGCTACAAACACACAGAGAATATACATACAACAGGTAATTTTTTAGTACCTGGATCTAAATCTTTTGAATATAACAAAACTTGTGGGTTCTTCTAAATCTATGCTGTCCAGTATGGTAGTCACTAACCACAATGGCCACTTAAATTTAAATTAATTTAAATTAAATTAAATTTATAATCCAGTTCTAAGTCTCAATAACTATATTTCAAGTGCCAAATAGCCTTTTGTGACTAATTGTTACCATATTAGACCGTGTAGTTACAGAGCATTTCCATAATTGCAGAAAGTTCTAGTCAATAGTAATGTCTAAACAAACTACAACTGTCACTAATTCTGAAATTGCAATCATTAATGATAATTGGAATTCTATCTTATAATACTTATTCATCAAAGAAAATTTGGTATCCAAAAAAGTGAAAACAAAAATTCCAATTCTACCATTCAAAGACAATTTTCTGTTCATATGATGTATTTCCTTCCATTCTTCTTTTTAAATGCCTTGGCTTTTGTTTGGAAGGATTTTTTAACATACTGCTTAAAGAATTTTATGTTAATTTTAAGTTTTCACTTAAAATGCTAACAAGAATTATTATAACATCTTTGTAAGCAACATGATTATTTCTGAGAAAAAAACTAAAAGTTTTCTTTTGCAAATTCCAATTATTTACTTGTAAAAGAAGTCATTTCCAAAACTCACTAGCATTTAGATGACTTGAAAAATGATTTATTCAAGTTTTAACTATGCATATAATAGTTTTTATATATAACTTATGTTAATGATACTATTTAACAGAAGTCTTTTATTAATTCTGTATTTAAGATTTTATTTCAAATTGACATACATCATTATAAATAAGGCACTTTCCAGTTCTAAAAGTCTATGAACATTAAATATTTAATATATATTTCAAAATTTTCATCACATCATACTTGTCTTCTGTGACAGTTTGAAGTTTTTTT
>JAQZBX010111548.1:0-10274 GCA_029593785.1 Cabassous unicinctus
ATATATATATATATATAATAACATTTATGTAAGCAAATGCACATATATGCATATGTATTTATATATCATTTTACAGATATTGGTGTGTATTGTGAAAAATTTGATTTTTACCCACAATAAAAAAAAGAGAGAATACCAATTAAAAAGCCCTGCATTTGAAGAACTACTAAAGGGAGTTCTGCAAGTTGAAAGGAAAAAACAGGAGAGAGAGAGTTGGAGGAGAGTGTAAGAACAACTAAAAAGACAAAAAAATAAAATAAAAACAACATATGACATACATAAACCCAAAGAAAATATGGTTAATGTAAGTAATTCCTTGAGCGTAATAACCCTGAATATTAATGGATTAAACTCACCAGCCAAGAGACACAGATTGGCAGAATGGATAAGGAAATATGACCCATCTATATGCTGTCTACAGGAAACCCTCCTTAGACTCAGGGATTCAAGGAGACTAAAAGTGAATGGCTGGAAAACAATCTTACAAGCAAACAGTAACCAAAAAAGGGCAGGGGTAGCTATACTAATCTCAGACAAAATAGACTTTAAATGCAAAAATATTTTAAGAGACAAAGACAGACGCCATATTTTAGTAAAAGGAGTACTCTTTCAAGAAGAAAGAACAATCATAAACATTTATGCACCTAACCAATGCACCTTAAAATACATGAGGTAAACACTGGAAAAACTAAGTGAAGAAATCATGCATCTATAGTTATACTGGGGAAATTTAACACACCATTATCATCATTAGACAGAACATCTCAATAAAGAATTAAAAAAGAAAGAAATACTCTGAATAATACATTAGAGGATCTGGACCTAATAGACATATAAAAAACACTACACTCAAATACAGCAGGATATACATTTATCTCGAGGCCACACAGATCTGTTTCCAAGATAGACTACATGCTAGTCCACAGAAAAATTCCCAATAAATTGAGAGATTGAAATTATACAAAGTAATTTCTCTGACCACAATGGAATGAAGCTGGAAATCAGTGAGTGACAGAGAACCAGATTAGGCACAAAGATATGACAGTTAAACAACACACTTAGAAAAGCAGTGGGTCAAGTAGGAAATTTCAAAAGAAATCAGTAATTACCTTGAAATGATGAAAATGGTAACACAACATATCTATGGGATGCAACAAAAGCTGTACTGAGAGGGAAATTCATAGCCATAAATGCATATATCAAAATAGAAGAAAGATGTGAATATTCTTGCTGTCCTGATTTTGTGATAATCAGAGTAGGCCAACATTCACTATATTAGAAACCGTGCATGTGTCCCCAGACATAGTATTTCTCCCTATGTCTGGTTTTTAAAATGCTGGTGATAAACTAAGCCTGAATTGTTATATGACCATCCTGTATGAGAAAAGACTGTAAATTTGGGTATCTTTGGTCAACCTTAAGAGATACAGCAGGGGGACAGATATGGCTTGGGTGGTTGGGCATCTGTCTTCCTTATGGGGGGAACTAGGTTCAATCCCCAGGACCTCCCAGTAAAAAATTTAAAAAGTACAGAGTGCGTGAGGTCCACCAGGCCCCATGTGCAGGTGCGCAGCCAGACCCCATGCACAGGAGAGCTGCCAGGCCTTGGGTGAGCTGTGAGACCCCATGCATATGTAAGCTTCCAGACCACAAGAGTGGGTTAGCTGCCAGGTCCTGGGTGTGCCATGAGGTCCCGTGCATGAGTGAGCCACCAGGCCTCACAAATGGGTGAGCTGCCAGGACCTGGATGAGCCACCAGGGCCCAGGTGAGCCACCAGACCCCATGCACAAGTGAGTTAGCAGGCCCTGTGAGCAGGTGAGCTGCCTAGCCCCACAAGCCACACAGCAAGATGAAGACATAATAGGAAAGTGACACAAGGGAGACCCAAGACAAGTTGCACCAAAAAACAGGAACTAAGGTGGCATAGGCAGGAGGACACCTCTCTCCCACCTCAGAGGTTCTGAGCATTGAATCCCAGTGAAGACAGGAGGAGAAGGATGAGAAGAGAGGGCAGGAAATGGACACAGAGAGTTGCCCAGCAAATGGACACAGAAACAGCAAAAATGGATAAAAGTAAATAAATAAATCCTTAAAAAAATGTATAGGGGTGGAAGATACAGACTATAGTTAGCAGTAATACTTTGATGATGCTCTTTCATGATTTGTTAAAAGATGTTTCATAACAATGCAGGGTGTTTGTGGGGGGGGGAGTGATGTGTGGGAACCCTGCATGATGTTATGCATGTTTGTTTTGTAAGTTCATGATGTTTACTGAACACTTATAGTTTATGCATGTTCATGTATGAATGATATACTTCAATAAATTGTTTTTTTTAAAAAAAGAATAAAGAGATAAAATCGAAGACCTAACTGCACCCCTGGAGGAATTAGAAAAAGAACAACAAACTAACCACAAAGGAAGTAGAAGGAAGGAAATAACAAAGATTAGACAATAACTAAATGAAATAGAAAACAAGACATAACTAGAAAAAATAAACCAGTCTGTGTAGCCATTTGGCAATTTGATGTAATTATGGATTCCAAAATTATAATTGGATCATGCTTGTAAACTGCTCTGTTAATCTGGGCATGATTAAATTATGATTAGGGCATTGACTGGGCCATGTCACTAGGGCATTGAGCCCCACCCCTTGGTGGGTGGGGGAATCGAATATAAAAGGAAAGGTAAAGGACAGAGGGACCAGGATTTGAGTAGCAGTTTTGATGTTGGAGTTTTGATGTTGAAGAGAAGGCCCCAGGATAGAGACAAGCCATTCGCTGAGAGTTTACAGCTGGCATTGTGGAGAGAAGCAAAGTCTAGAGAGCCTCATAGTCTACAGCTGACCTTGTGGAGGAAACAGAGCAGCTGAGCCTGGAGAGAAATGCAGCCCCAGGAAGAGAGGAACCCTGAACCCTCAACCCTGGCAAACATTGGCAGCTGTCTTGCTTCAATACGTGGCAATGGACTTTGGTAAGGGAAGAAACTTGAGCTTTATGGCCTGGTAACTGTGGACTTCTACCCCAAATAAATAACTCTTTATAAAGACCAACCCATTTTTGGTATTTCGCATTAGCATCACTTTGCCTGACTAATACAGTCTTGTTCTTCAAGAAGATCAATAACATTGAGAAACCCTTAGATAGACTAAGAAAAAGAGAAGATGCAAATACACAAAAATAAGAAATGAGGTAGGGATATCACCACTGACCCCACAGAAATAAAGAGTATAATAAGAGGATACTTTGAAAATTATATGCCAATAAGAAGGGTAATTTTGAGGAAATGGAGAAATTTCTAGAAATACAAAACAGCCTATATTGCTGAAAGAAGAAATTGATGAACTCAATAGACCCATCACAAATAAAGATATAGAGTCAGTCACCAAATCCTCCCAAATAAGAAGAGCCCAGGACCAGATGGCTTCACGGGTGAATTCTGCCAAACATTCCCAAAAGAACTAACACCAATCCTGTTTAATCTCTTCCAAAAAATAGAAGTAGAAGGAACAATGCCTAACTCATTCTATGATGTCAGCATTACGCTTTTACAAAGCCAAAGATGCCAAAAGAAAGGAAAATTACAAATCACTCTAATGAACTGAGATGCTAAAATCCTCAACAAAATGCTTGCTAATCATATTCAACAGCACATCAACCAAATTATACACCATGACCAAGTGGGTTTCAGCCTGGGTATGTAAGGATGGTTCAACATAAAAAAACCAATCAATGTAATTCACCACATAAACAGATGAAAAGAAAAAAATCACATAGACACAGAAAATGCATTCGACAAAATACAGCACCCTTTCCTGATAAAAACACAGCAATATATAGGAATAGAAGGAAACTTTCTGAACATGATAAAGGGCATATATGAAAAACCCACAGCTAAGCTCACATACAATGGTGAAATCCTGAAAGCTTTCCCTTTAAGATGGGGAACAAGAAAAGGATACCCAGTATCATCTCTCCTATTCTACTTAGTCTTAGAAGTACTTGCTTGAGCACTGAGTCAAGAAAAAGCTATAAAATGTATCCAAATTGGAAAGGAAGAAGTAAAAATTTCACTATTTGCAGATGACATGATCCTATACATAGAAAGCCCTGAAAAATCTACAGCAAAGCTTCTAGAACTTACAAATGAGTTCAGTAAAGTTTCAGGTTATAAGATCAATGTGCAAAAATCTGTAGCATTTCTGTATACCAATAATGAACAACTTGAGGAGGAAATCAAGAAAAAAGATACCATTTACAATAGCAACTAAAAAAAAATCAAATACCTAGGAAGAAATTTAACTAAAGATGTAAATGGTTTATACATAGAAAACTACACAGTACTGTTAAAGGAGATCAAAGAAGACTTAAATAAATGGAAGAATATTCCCTATTCATAGATAGGAAGACTAAATATCTTCAAGATGTCTATCCTACCCAAACTAATAAACAGATTTAATGCAATCTCAATAAAAATCAACACAGCATTTTTTACTGATTTGGAAGAACTAACTATGAAATTTATTTGGAAGGGCAGGAGGCCCCAAATAGCCAAAAAAATGAAATCAGGGGAATCACACTACTAGACTTTAAAACATACTACAAACCTACAGTGGTCAAAACTGAATGCTATTGGGAAGCGGGTGTGGCTCAGTGGATAGAGCCCCCGTTTACCATATGGGAGGCCCGGGTTCACATCCCGAGACCTCCTTGTGAGAGCACGCCGGCCTGAGTGGTGCGGTGGGCTGATGCAGCAACCTCACGGCAGGAAGCGGGTGTGGCGCAATGGATAGAGCACCCATTTACCATATGAGAGGCCCCGGGTTCGCTTCCCGGCACCTCCTTGTGAGGGCAGGCCAGCTCGCGCGGCGCCGTGGGCTGATGTGACAAGACCTCACAGCAAGGGGGAGATGAGCAGACACAGAGAAGACACGCAGTGAATGGACACAGCAGCACAAGCAGCAAGGGGGGGGGGGGATAAATAAAATAAAATAAATAAATCTTTTAAAAAATACCAAAAAACTGAATGCTATTGGCACAAGAATAGACATACCAACTAATGGAACCAAATTGAGTGTTCTGATATACATCCTCACATTTTGCAATGATGGAAGTCATCTGATATTGAACAAGACCACCAAGCACACTCAACTGGGAGAGTATGGCCTCTTCAATGAATGGTGCTTGGAAAACTGGATATCTATATCCAAAAGAATGAGAGAGGAACACCATCTGACATCTTATACAAAAATCAACTCAAGATGGATCAAATATCTAAATATAAGAGCCAAGACGTTAAAGAACTTGGAAGATAATGTGAGGAAGCATCTAAAGGACGTTGTAATAGGAAATGTCTTCATGAACTTCACACACAAAGCATGAGCAGTGAAAGAGAAAAATAGATAAATGGGACCTCCTCTAAATTAAAACCTTTTGCACCTTAAAAGAGTTTGTCAAGTAAGTGAAAAGACAGCTACATAATGGGAGAAAATATTTGGTAACCATATATCTTACAGGAGCCTAATATCCAGCATATATAAAGAAATCCTATTTCTCAAAAACAAAAGAAAAAACAACCCATTTTAAAAATGGGCAAGAGATTTGAACAGACACTTCTTCAAAGAAGAAATACAAATAGCTAAAAAAGCACATGAAAAGATGCTCAACGTCACTAGCTATTAGGGAAATGCAAATCAAAACTACAATGAGATGCCATCCTACACCCATCAGACTGGTGACCATTAAAAAAAAAAAACAGGACTACAAGTGTTGGAGAGGATGTGAAGGAATGGGAGCCCTTATCCACTGCTTCTGGGAAAGTAGAATGGTCCAGCCATTGTGGAAGACAGTTTTGCAGTTCCTCAAATAACTAACTATAGATCTGCCATATGACCCAGCAATTCCACTGCTGGGTATATACCCAGAAGAACTGAAAGCAAGGGCACAAACAGATATATGCACACCAATGTTCATAGTGGCATTGTTCACTTTTGCCAAAAGTTGGAATAAAACCAAATGCCCATCAACAGATGAATGAACAAAATGTGGTATATACATACAATGGAATATTACTCAGCTGTAAGATAGAATAGAGTATTAACACATGGGATAACATGGATGAATCTTGAGGACCTTATGTTGAGGGAAACAAGACAGGCATTGAAGGACAAATATTACATGACCTCTGATATGAATTAAGGAAATCAAGCCAAATCAGAGAACAAGAGTCTGGAAGATAGGTTTAAGGGAAATAGGAAGGGAGAAGGTTGTGAGTTGATGCCCATTTTGGCAAAATCTATGATAAGTTAGAAGTGAGTAGTACTGAACTGAAGAGATATGACAAGGGTGTAGGGATAGGCAGTGCAAGCTTTACAAGGGTGTAGGGTGGGGAGGATGCATTGGATGGTCCATGGAACTGGGGGGAGGTTTGGGGGAAGGTGCTAGTGAACACTAGGGATTGGTGGGTACATGGGTGAAACTACAATGTTGAGAAAACTCTTATAGCAATATGACAAGGAATGGTTACTGATTTATGGTGTTGAAACAGGGAGGCACTTGGAACAGGGCACACCTGGGACAGTCCTCTAGAGAATGTGCAAGTGATCATTTTGTCATAGTGTGCTGTAACAGTGTTGGGAGATGCACATAATTAGTAGGAAGGCATTGGACTCCCATGCTGGGGAGGCCCGATATGTTTTCAGAGGGGAGAGTGTCTCTTGAGAGCATGGGCAGTTCATAATAGTGGAGGACAGACTTTTATGTCCAACCTTCAGCATTGTTGCAAGTATCTATGAATCTTGTCCTTCAAGGAGTGTAGCCTGTTGGCGGCTGTCAGTCCTGATGGAGGGGAAGGGAAGAATAGAATAGATTGAATAGGGGGTGTTTAGGGGGAAATGTAAGTGTTCTGCATGATCTTGCAATGATGGATACAGGCCATGTTAAATTTCATCAAAAAATTGTAAAAATATGATCTAAAATGTAAACCACAATGTAAACTATTGACCATGGTTGGTAGCTATGTCTCAATATTTATACATCAGTTGTACCAAATGTACCATCCACATGTAAAAAGATTATTAATATCAAATGGGGAAAAGAGGAATGATGTTGGATATATGGGTGTCCCCTATATTCTGTATGTAGGTTTACTGTGACCTAAAAGTTCTTTGAAGACAATAAAAAAAAAAGTAAGACACTGGGGAAGAAATGGAAGAAAATGCCACTATACATACAGGACAACTGATATTACAGTAATGAAAGGCAAAATATCAAAAAAATTATTTTTTAAATGTTTTTAATCTTTTAAATATCCCAATTATTTTTATTTTATTTTTATTTTAGTCCCTCTAAATTATTTATTTTATTTCTTATGTTTAAACCAAACATTGTGATTTCATTTTCTTATTAATCAAATTTGGCAATATTCATGGCTTCATTTTTTCAAAATGTTTTGGGTCACAGAAGGGTTACAACTATGGCAGGGGAGGATCAATGGAGAGGGGTATCAGTGATGGGGGATACATGGGAGGAAGTTCACTTTGGCATACATATAAGGTATATAAATATCTTCAAATATTCATAGAGCATTGCCACAGTGGGTAGAGAATCACACAACAACAAAAGATTATTGAATTCCCATCCTGGGGAGGTCTGCCACATTATTTAATGAAACAGCATCAATCCCCCAAGTACAGGGGAAATGACTAATGAAGAAAGATTGTCAATTGTTGGGCCCTTGATATTGATGACTATGCTTATGAGCCTTTTGCTCTTGAATTTCCAATTTAGCCTAGTGTTTTAGAGTGCCTGAGCTGCTTCCTGAGAGCTTCCTTGTTGCTCAAATGTGGCCTTTCTCTAAGCCAAACAGCATATAAATGCATTAACATTCTCCCAAGGGACATGACTCCTGGGAATGAGCCTCACTGGCACTGAGGGATTACTACCAAGCACTGGCTGGTGATGCAACTGGAAAATGACCTTGAATAAAAGGGGAGGAAAGGTAAAGACAAATAAGTGTATATGGCTAAGAGACTTCAAAGTGAGTCAGGAGGTCATCAGAGAGTTAAGGCTTATGTATGTCCCAGGAGGATCTCATAAATGGCCAAGGTAGATATTACCCCAAATAGTGGGGCTCCTGATGTCTCTGGACACACCCAGTCCTACAGTCATGGCAGATAGCTCCAGAGTTTGGTGCCTTGCCAGTGGGCCCTACTTTGGAGATTGTGTCCCTGAAAGTGACAGAGTTGGACTCAGATGTGTCTTCTCTACACATGTGTCTTGTGTCTCTTCTATTTGAATGTATAGTTGTTACTGGAGTTGGTAGGTGTACTTCCAAGAGACTTTAATTCCAGGACTGTCCATGTGGTAGCTGGACCCTG
Source organism: Cabassous unicinctus (assembly GCA_029593785.1). NCBI lineage: Eukaryota > Metazoa > Chordata > Mammalia > Cingulata > Chlamyphoridae > Cabassous > Cabassous unicinctus. Next base: position 8,377 of record JAQZBX010111548.1, read on the forward strand.
AACCTCAGCAGAGTTGCTACACCTACTCTACAGTTCATTGGACTCAACCAGGACAACTAACAAGGAGTTGAGGATGGATATCCACCACACAAGGAACCAAGACAGTCCCATCCATCAGCCATATGGGATCAAAACCTCCTCTCAATTAGAGGTGGAGTGGGCATCACCATCCCAGAATCCTCAGGATTGGGGAATAAAGTATGGACCAGAGTGGACTTACAGGTATTCTACTATAGATGATTTGTGATTCTAACAATGGAAGAAATTATATCATTGATGTGGAGATAGTGGCCACTGGAGGTGCTGTAGTCAGAGAGAAGGAAAAAGAGGTGCAATATGGGGCATTTTCAGGACTTGGAAATGACCTGAGTGGCATTGCAATGTCAGATACAGGCCATTATATATCTTGCCATACACTACAGAATTGAGTGGGTGAAAGTGTAAACTACTATGTAAGCCATAATCCATGCTTAGTGGCAATACTCCAAAATGTGTTCTTCAATTGCAATGAATGTGCCACACTAATGAAAGACATTTTTAATGAGTGGAAAAGTGGTAGGTGTGGGGAGTGGGGCATATGGGAATCCCATATATATATGTATGTATGTGTGTGTGTGTGTGTGTGTGTGTGTGTCTTAGAGATTTATTTATTTTTCTCTCTCCCCCCTCATTTTTTCACTCACTGCCTGCCATCTGTGTGTTCTTCTCTATCTGCTTGTCTTCTCTTTAGGCAGCACTGGGAACCAATCCTGGGACATTCCAGAGTGGGAGAGGATGCACAATCTATTGCATTGCTCCAGCTCTGAGGTCTGCTGTGTCACTTATTATCTCTCCACTTTGTCTCTTTTTGTTGCATCATTGTGCTGCACCAGCTCTCCACATGGGCCAGCACTCCATGCAGGCCAGCACACCTGCACAGATCAGCACTCCTGCACAGGCCATCTCTCCTGTGTGGGCCAGCACTCTGCATGGGCCAGCTGTACACTCGGGCCAGCTCACCATGTGGGCCAGTTTGCTTTTCAACAGGAGGCTCCAGGAATCAAAACCTGGACCTACTATATGGAAGAAGGGAGCCCAATCACTTAAGCCACATCTGCTTCCCCCTTATATTTTTTATGTAACATTTTGGGTAATCTAAGTATCTTCTAAAAATAAATAAAAAATATTTAAAAAAAACTTATAGGATACAGTGAAGGCAGTCTTGAGAGAGAAATTTATAGCCCTAAATGCCAATATTAAAAAAGAAGAAAGAGCTAAACTCAAAGATTTAACTGAACAACTAGAGAAACTAGAAAAAGAACAGCAAACCAATCCCAAAGCAAGCAGAAGGAAAGAAATAATAAAGATTAGAGCAGAAACATATGAAATTGAGAACAAAAAAGAAATAGAGAAAATCAACAAAACCAAAAGCTGATTCTTTAAGAAGATCAATAAAATTGACAAAACCCTAGCTAGATGAACAAAGAAAAAATGAGACAAGATATAAATAAATATAATCAGAAATAAAGGGGGAAGTTACAACTGACCCCACAGAAATAAAAAGAATCATAAAAGGATATTATGAGAAATTGTATGCCGACAAACTAGACCACCTTGATGAAATAGACAAATTTCTAGAAATGCACAACCAACCTACACTGACACTACAAGAAATACAAGAACTTAACACACCAATCACATTTAAAGAGATGGAATCTGTCATTAAAAATCTCCCAGCAAAGAAGATTCCAGGAGCAGATGACTTCACAGATGAATTCTACCAAGCATTTCAACAGAATTAACACAAATCCCCTTTAAACTCTTCCAAAAAATTGGAGAGGAGGGAAAATTACCCAACACACTTTATGAAGCCAACATCACCCTAATACCAAAGCCAGATAAAGATATTACCAAAAAAA
>JAQZBX010111549.1:0-10271 GCA_029593785.1 Cabassous unicinctus
AAGACCTTGGAAAATGAATATTTAACTCATGTAAGCAGTGTAGAGTAATAGGAAGAAAAAAGTGGGGCACCAACAATGAAATGGGAAACCAATTAAAGAAAAATATAAAGAGTGAATTAAAAGGCCAGTATGATGAGGGGTGAGGGAAAGAGGAAAGAAAAGACAAAAAGAAAAAAGTTAATAAAAGAAAGAAAACAGGGTAGATAAGTTAGAAATAAAAACCAGAAAACTTGAGGACTAAACCAAGAGAGGAGGAATGTGAGAACAACAGAAAGCAGAAGATAGAAAGATATAGGAAGGAAAAGAGATAGCATTGCTAGACAAAATTGGTATACACAGAAAAGGGAAATCAAGGAAGAGAAAACACAGCAATCAAGAATCAAGCCAGCAGCACCTTGAGGAATTTACCTCTTTGTCCAGCTCTCTCCAGATCAATGCCCTGAAGCCTCCTGCTCTGTGGGTTCCCAGAACAGCTCACTCAGGCAGGATCTTGCTCCCACTCAGCCATTTTTTTGTGAGAGAGATCTTTCTATGTTCCTTTGAAAGAAAAAAAAGTTAGTACCAGAGGAAAGGAAAGAGATAGGAAGACAAAAAGAATAATACTACTAATAATAGTAAAAGGTAGGAGAGCAATCGTACAAGACCTAGGAAATTGAAAAATTAACACGAGTAAGAAACATAGAGGAATAAGATTAGGAAAATGGAATAGAAACAATGAAACAAGAAATAGAATAGAGAAAAAAATATATAGAATGAATTAAAAGGCTAGACTGGAAAGAAGAGGGGAAAAGAAAAGAGAAAAGAGAGAAAGAAAACCGTAAAAAAGAGAAAATAAATGGAGAAAAAAGGAGACAGGGAGAAATACAAACAAGAAAAATTGGGGACCAAATAAAACAGGTGGAATGAAAGAACAAAAAAGAAAACACAAGATATAAAGATGGAGTGAAAAGAAATAGGTAGAGTAAATCAGTAGCCCAAAGGAAAAATGAAAAATAAAGAAACAAAGGAAGGGGATACAAAACAAGCAAGAAATAAGACAGCAGTGACTCTTTAAAAAGTAGACATAAGAAGGGAAAAAACAGATGGAAAAACAGCCTTCTCTGTTAGATTCTTAAGGATCTTCTCAGGCTGCTAGTGATCCTTAATCTCTCACCCTGTAGCCTTCCCTATGCAGGTTTTGAACTGGGTTTTAGTGAGTAAAGTAAGGGAAATAAAAGAAAAGGAACCTTTTTTGAAAAAATAAGAGATCCAAGAAAAGCTAATGCAAAGAGAATATCTATATATTCCCTGTAATAAAGTTTCAGCTTGGTGCTTGAAAATTTCTCAAAAAAGAGCCAGGAATTGAACCAGGGACCTCATATATTCTTGACAGGAATTCTTCCACTTAGCTATTCTATCTCCTTGGGTTAATTAGCCTTTCAGAAGGCTGTCCACCCCTTTTCCCTTGGGAATGTTATATTCCCTGCAGTCAGCTGGAGTGGTGCTGATCAGCCACCTGTCTCTGCCTCCTCTCTGATGCAATACCTCTCTTTACCTAGGTGGCTGGTCATGACTGCCTGCCTGAGGAGATCCCCTTCCCCTCTTCCTGTTGAGTTGGGGTCCTTTCTGATACTTAAGGGGTGCCCACCTGGCTAAATTTACCACAAAAAAAATCACTCTCCACCTTCCTTGAACCCTCTTCATTGCAGGAAATCTGACATCACATTCTAATTTGGAGCAGAGGACCAGGGACTCCATCTAGTCTGTCCACCCTTTGGGCTGGGTATGTGTGCCACTTCCACCCACTGAGGCAACGAATACATGATTATTCTTGGCTTCCCTATCTGTCCAGTACACTCTTGGATGACTCAGATCACTTTCCCATGGAGGTAGATGCCTGTTATACTCTCAGTTAGATACAGTTTGCCATGAGCTTTACCATCCCTTAATATCTTGGGGGTGGGGGAGGGGAGCCCTTCTTGGCAGCCAGGAGGTTTAATAACTCATGATTACATGTTTTGTTCTTCATCCCTCTGACCCTCACTCTTCTGGAAGTTGATAAGCAGTGTCCTGGTTTGCTGTGCCCCAAAGCAGATCCCCCAGGCATCCTCTGGTCTTTTCTTTGTTGTTTTAGTGAAAGCTAAGCCTTATCTGCCTAACACATTGGCCATATTCCACAATTCTCCTTGACAAAAAGTTTTATAGAGAAATTCTACAGCCCATGGTGTAGCAGCAGTCAAAAAGAAAGCATAATATTGAATGTGTAAATTGACCAAATCTCCTATGTTTACCTTACTTCTAAAGTATCCAAAAACCCCACAGGGCCAATGAAAATAATTGAAATGTGGCTACTCTGAAGCAGCTTGGTGGTTAGGATGAGAATGCTCAGCTATCACATACATCTGTTGACCAAAGTCCATTGTGAGGCCATGAAATTTGGGGATGAATGAAGCAGAATGAATCCCAACCAAATCTCAGATGATAAAAACAGCCATTTCTGGATAAGAACTAAGGCAGATATAAATCAGTCTCATCCACAAGATAATTATAAATTTTAAAAAAACTATTATTAGCATTGTTTATTTGTAATTATTTGTAAGAACTACCTCCACCCAACTTTGCTCTTCCTCTTTTAGGCCCTGTGAATCTAATATTAGTCAACAAATCAGAATAGAAATCACTTAGCAGCTGCAGTAAGAAGCTAAGCACAAAATCTATTTACCCACAAACTGGAGTTTTCCAGATTTTATTGCAGACTCAGTAGGATAGTAGAATGAACTTAGCTGCACTTTAGTTCTCTGTAACAGTGAAATCTGCACCTCTGGGTGGGATTTAGACTCCCCTTTCTGTACATGTGATGTATGACCAAGCATGTTAAAAAATACAGTGCTATAGAACATGTGCAAGATGCAATACTTCCCTACCTGTCAATCTTGAAACAAACCACTTAAACTCCACTCTTATACAAGCCAATGTAATGTTACCACTTTTGCTCTTTGGGGAAACTGATTTGAGACTTTGTCTCCAAACTTCCCGTAGCTTGATGAACTTTCCCCTGCATGATCAAACCTTGGTTTGTACCCCAATTCTCTGTGCCAAGCAAAACAAAAGAACTCAGGGAACTTGCATGAGTTCCCTTCAAATTGGAACCCCAGATGGCACCCTGTAATCTCTGAGAAGATTGCTGCCTGGTGGCCTCATCACAGCTTTTTGTCTGGACAGTTGGGACTGGGTGTCTTTAGTCCCTGGGTGTCACTGTTCCTGACAGCCACAGATCACCAAGGGAAACAGCAGAACTTCCTCCCCGACTCCAGTGAGTACCTTTACAATTTAACTGAATGGTTTCTGTAGGTGTGGGTTTAAATCTCCTGCTAACCCTGTAAGCAGCTTAGCCACTCTGTTTATTAATTTATTTATTTTGGAGACACCTAGGGTGCCAGGGCAGCAGTCCCCTGGTAGAGGAGACCACCACCTAGCACTGGCTAAAAATTGGTTATAGTTTTTGTATAGATATATTGTGGTCTCTTGGAGAAAACAGGAGGAAGTTCATAAATATGAATAAAAATCAGACCTTTGAAGTAAAAGATTAGTCCTTAGACTGTATTTTGGATAATTTGGAGCAATTTGGCTATGAACCTATGACTAAGAAAAGAATGATTTAACTGTGCAAAACTGTATAACCACAATACTAAAATTAGCCTGGTAAAGGTCTCTTGAGCACAATGCCATCTTGCAATTAGAACTGTCCTCCAATATGTAGGTGACAAACTCATTGCCAGTAAAACTCAGGAAGCCTCAAATGAAAACACTGTAATTATGATAAAGAGACTAGCTGAAAAAGGATATAAATTATCAGAAAAGAAGCCTCAGATTACACAAACCCATGTTAAATCTATTGGTTTAGTGCTATCAGAGGGACAATGGGCCTTGCTGCCCAGTAGAGAAGAAGCTTTATGCTGACTGTCAGTGCCTAAGAAAAAAAAGGAACTCAGGTTTTCTCAGCTTGACTGGTTATTGTAGACTGTGGATACCAAATTTTGGACTTATATCCAAACCACTATATGAGGTCCTTATGGGAAATGAGAAAGAGCCCCTAATCTGGACACCAGAGTTTGCATTTGCTTTCAGAATCTTAAGCAAAAGTTACTGCTCCAGCTTTGGGACTTCCTAACCCTATGACAAAAATTCCATTCATCTGTGGTTGAGTGCCAAGAAGTTGTACTAGGAGTCCTAACACAACATTTTAGTGGACAAAGGCTGGCCAGCTTGCCTAAGGGCTGTGGCAACTACCTGTGGCCTTTTGTAAGAAGCTTGGAATGTTTACAGTGATCCTAATTCCTCACTACATCTTAAGATTTTTAGAACAAAGGGGGGGCAGGCATTGGCTCACTATGTGAAGATTAAACAAGTACCAAGTTGCATTGTTAGACAGCCCTAGTGCCAAATTGAATGTAATGGCTAAGTTAGACCCAGCCACCCTCATTCTAGATCCCAGCTATGAAACTGACTGGTTAACACCTAAACATGATTGTGTACAGCTAATTGATGAGTTATATTCCAGTAGATCAGGACTCACAGATGTGCTCTTCTCTGACTCTGATATAGAAATTTTTAATGATGGAAGCAGTTTTATGGATAATAAAAAGTGGTGCACTGGCTATGCTATCATTATGTTCAGTGAAACCTCAATAGCTATGGCTTCTTTAATAACTCACACCTCAATAAAAGCCTAACCTCCAGCTAAATGAAAAAAAACTTATCAAGAGCAAAGGAATAGGATTATAATAGAACAACATAAAGTGGCTGGCTAAGAAGGGAAGATTCAAATAATAACAAAATCCTCCTCCCTAAAAACTTAGTCAAACCTATTGTCTTGCCCTTACACAAGCAGAGGCATTATGCATGAGAGACTATTCTTCAGTGGATATCCAAATTTCTGGTTGGTCCTAACTTACAAAGAACTATTCAAACTGTGAATGTCCAATATGTCATTTGTGCTAAAGGTAACCCTCAGATTAATCCTTTAACTTTAAAGAATGAATTACAAGTCCAGGGCCTGCAAGGAGGAGAGAGTTGTAATACCCAAAGCACTGGGAAATTTCAAATAATTTTTGCTAGTTATTGTAGACACCTTCACTGGATGGGTGGTAGCCTTCCTTCCTGTGCTGATCAGAAAATGCTCAAGAGGTGGCAGGACTTTTACTTAAAGAAACAATTCCAAGCTTCAGACTTGGACTTCCTATTTCCATAAAAGTGATGACTTAGCAGCCTTTATCTCTAAGGTAACCAAAGATGTATCTGGACTGTTTGGTATAGATTAACATTTGCTTTCTCCCTGGAGATCTCAAACTCCTTAGCAAATGAATCATACCTTGAAAGAAACCATAGCTAAGATTTGTTTAGAGACTCACCTTATGTTGCCCACTGCCCTGCCATGATTAAGAACCACTCCTTGAAGAGGACTTGATTTAAGTTCCTATGAAATGACTTATGGAAAACCATTTGTTAAAAATGAATATATTAGTAACATGCATGCTAACTTTGAATTAGCTACTATCTAATATGTTATATCTTTAAGGTACAATCCTGGATAAAATCTAAAACTTTGTTTTCAAACATTTTAAATTCACCACAGACATCACACTGTATAATATTGAAGAAGAGGCTGGATTGACTTTGCATCAGGAAAACCACCCATCCTGTCATCTAAGTCCCAAATTGGCTGGGCCCCACATAGTGTTGCCTGTCACACACTCTTCTCTCAAGTTGCAGGGAATTGGACCATGGACCCACCACAACAGCATGAAATGACAGACATTCTAAAACAGAGACAAAATTGCTTATCAAGAAAGACCCTCAACACCCAGGGAAGAACCCCAACCTGAATATTTGACTTGGCACCCATGCTGGCCTTGCTTTTTTGTTCTAATACTTATCCTAGTGACAGGAATTATCTAGAGCTTAACTAACCTAGGCTTTTGGGTTTTTCTCATAAACAGATCCCACTAAATATCAGAATAGCTCCCTTCACTTTGTTCCTTGCAGTTCTGTCCCTTCACAGCTTCCCTTGACTCATGAGTAAATGAAAAGAGAATTTCAATTATTAAAACCTCAGAGCCTTAGCCTAGGGAAAGGAATTAGGAGGTTATGATATATAAAGACTATATAAACAGGTAACATGGCTACATAACTTTAACAACCCCTCTGCCCAGTCTGGATATCAATAAAAGATTTCCTGTCATAGAATTTCAACTGTTTGAGTTTCCATGGTCCTATAATAACCATGACTCTTATCTTGCTCTTCATTTCAGTTATCTTAAAATTAGTCACCTCTTTTGTTTCTAAATAATTGCAGGCTACTGGACTCTTTGTAGCTTACCAGCCTCTCCATACCAGTGATCCAGAAAAACGAAAGTCCAACCAACAGTTTCTCCAATAGATGGAACTACAGTTTCATCAACAAGCCCCAACTCTGTGTCCCATTCCAGCAGGAAGATAACCAGAAAATCTAGATGCCCACAAGCTGGAACTTTCCAGTTTATAGTACACACTCAGTAGGTTAGTAGAATGAACTTAGCTGCATTTTAGATCATTGTAACAGTAAATTCTACACTTCTGGGTGAGATTTAGACATCATTTTCTATACTTGCCATGTATGACCAAGCATGTTAAAGCATGCAGTACTATAGAGCATGTGCAAAATGTAACCCCTCCCTACTTGTCAATCATGTAACCCAACCACTTACACAAGCCAATAAAATGTTATTACTTATGTTGTTCATGGAGTCTGATTTGAGAATTTGTCTCCATAACTTCCCTGGCTTAATGAACTCTTTGAGTAATCAAACTTGGTGTGGACCCCAATTTTCTGTGTTGGGCATAAAAAGAACCCAGGGAACTCACATGGGTCTCCTTCAGATTCACAGTAATTTGCAAAGAAACTGTAGGGTGTTCCTATGTACCCATCACCCAGTTTCCCCCAATGATTATGTCTCCTGTAATTATATTATACTATCAAAACCAGGAAATTGACATCAACATAATGTGTGTATAATTCTATGCCATTTATCACATGTGTGGATTCATTTGTGTAAAACTGCCATCCAAATACAATGATTATGTCTCCTGTAATTATATTATACTATCAAAACCAGGAAATTGACATCAACATAATGTGTGTATAATTCTATGCCATTTATCACATGTGTAGATTCATTGTGTAAAACTGCCATCCAAATACAAAACTATAACATTGCTACAAAGATCTCCTTCATATTACCTCTTCATATGTACCCTTATCCCTCTTCCCCATATATCCATCCTTAAACCCTGAAAAACATTAATCAATCAGCTTTCCATCTCTATAATTTCATCACTTACAGGTTGTTATAGAAATGAAATCATTCAGATTATACTTTTGTCACTAAGACAAATGCCCCTGAGATTCATCCAAGTTGTTAAGTGCATCAATAGTTCATTCCTTTTTATTGCTGAGAATTATTCTGTGGTATAGAAGTTAATTTAATTTAATCATTCACTTATTTTAGAACATTTATATTGTTGCCACTTTTGGGCACTTATAAATGCAGCTGTAATGAACATTTGTATACATGTTTTGTTGTGGACATAAGTTTCATGTCTCTGAAATAAATGCCTAGAAGTGCAAATGCTGGATTGTATGTTAAATATGTTTTCTTAAGTAACTGCCACATTATTATTCAGAATGATTGAACCATTTTACATTCCTACCAGCAATGTATGAGAGATTTAATTTCTCTGCTTCCTCTCCAATATTTATTAGTCTCTACTTTTAAAATTTTATATATCCTAATAAGTCTATGGCCTTAATTTGTATTTCTTTAATGACTAGTGATGTTGAATATTTTTTCATGTGCTTATTTGCCATCAGTAAATCCTATTCAGTGAAATGTCTCTTTATGTATTTTGTCCATTTCAAAGAAGATTTTTTTTTTCTATTGAGTTGTGAGGGTTCTTTCTATATACACAATTAAATCATTTATCAGGTATTTGGTTTGCAAGTATTTTCTCTAAGGCTTTAGCTTGTCTTCTAATCCTTTAAACAAGGTCTTTTGCAGAGCAAAAGTTTTCAATTATGATCAAGTCCAATCTACTATTTTCCTTTTCTGGATCATGCTTTCACTATCATGTCTATGAACTCCTCACACAGCCTTAGTCCCAAGAATTTTTTCCTATGTTTCATTCTAAACATTTTTTCTAATATATAGCAATATATACAAACTGTGAGACATTACATTTGCCTTATGTTTCTAAAAAAATTTTTACTTTTACATTTTTTTATTTTTTATTTTTTTTCATATATATTTTAAAAGATGCTTAGATTACATAGATGTTATGCAAAAATTACAGGGATTCCCGTGATCTCCACCTCCCATACCTCCCATAACATCTCACATAAACCTCTTTCATTAGTGTGGCACATCACCTGCAATGGATATACACATCCTGGGGCTTTGCCACTAAGCATAGACCACAGTTCACATCATAGGCCACACTCTCTACCACACAGTTCTGCATGGTATATGCTGCTCTAAAATGGACTATATATGTACCACAACGTCACTCAGGACAACACCCAAGTCCTGAAAAAGCCCCTGTATGACAACTGCAATTCTCATCCCTGCCCTGAAAGCATCTAGTGGCCACTGGCCTCATCTCACTGTTATAATTTCTTTCATTGCTTGAATCCAAATATTTCTACAACAGAATACCATTGAGTCCACTCTAGTCCATAGCTCTTCCCCCAATCCTGAGAGGACTGGAATGGTGAAGTCCACTCCATCTCCAAGTGAGAGTGGGCTTATATCCCATGGATATAGTGGATGGGATTATCCTGCCGTCAGCTGCAGGCTTTCTCCAATCCCTGGGATGGCTGTTTTCCATCATCGTCATCTCCTCACCAGGTGACTTGGGTAAGTCCATTGAGCTGTAGAGTAGGAGTTGCAGTTCCACCAAGATTCCAGGCACAGCTGGCACATAGGCAGGCCAGAGGCTCCAGACTATGGAAGTACACCTACAAACTCCAGCCTCACATATAGGTTTGAATGGAAGGGACTGATGGACCATGTGTAGGGAGGACTTATTTGAGTCCAACTCTGTCACTCTCAGGAGCACAGATTCCAAAGTAGAGCCCACTGATAAGGCATCAATCTCTGGGGCTATCCCCCCTTATATAGGACCTGGGTGTCTCCAGAGCCTTCAGGAGCCCCTCTGTGTGGGGTGATATCAACTTTGGTGTTCTATGAGATCCTACTGACATGTGCATAAGCGTTACCTCTGGGATGACCTCCCGACTCTCTTTGAAGTCTCTTAGCCACATGAACTCATTTGTCTTTACCTTTTCCCCCTTTTATTCAAGGCTTTTTTTTCCCAGTCATGTTTCCAGTTGGCACTTGGTAATAGTCGCTTGATGCCAGGGAGGCTCATCCCTGGGAGTCATGTCCCACTTTGGGGGGAAGGTAATGCATTCATATGCTGAGTTTGGCTTAGAGAGAGGCCACATTTGAGCAACAAGGAGGCTTTCAGGTGGCAACCCTTAGGCACCCCATAACAGTAGGCCAAGTTTCAATTACAAGAGCATAGACTCATAGGCTAGTCATCAATAACAAGAACCCAACAGTGGGCCCTCCTCTTTTGCCAGACACTGCCCCTGCACTCGGGGTACTGTTGCTGCTCCATTGGAGAATGTGGCAAAGCTCTCCTGGTTGGGAATTCAGTATTCCTTCATTTATTGAGTGATTGTCTATACACCATAACCATGCCCCATCCCTCAATCATTTGAACAATTTTATATAATTTTCATTTCCTCGTTGTAATCCTTCTGTGACCTAAACCTTCCTTGAAGATGAAGCATATATAATAACCAAATACATTTAATAGGAAAATGAAATAATAGTGATAAGCTTAAATGCAAGAGATAAAATACAAGGAAATTCAGAAAAAAAAACTAAAATTAAAATAAAATTAACAGATTGGGACATTTAAAAAGAGAAAATGGGAAAAAACAAAAGAAAAACAAGTTTTTTAAAAAATTATTTTTTTTCCTCCTTTTATCACTGCATTATCAGATGTCCAGTGTGTACCATGACATCTTCCCCCTCTCATTCCCCAGTGTCTCCCAAATTTTCATTTAGTTTTCAAAGAAGTTTTAGGCCACAGCAAAGTCACACACAGAATACTAGAGATTCCCATACACACAAACTCCCTCCCCCTTCCCCACCCCATATTAAAACTTTTTTGTGTGTGGATGGTAG
>JAQZBX010111550.1:0-10274 GCA_029593785.1 Cabassous unicinctus
GGCAGAACATCTCTCTCCTACATCGGAGGTCTCCAGGATCGAATCCTGGTGAAGACTGGAGGAGGAGGATGAGAAGAGACGAAATAGACACAGAGAATTGCCCAGCGAATGGACACAAAACAGCAAATGGGGAAGGGGGGGTTTAAAATGGATCAAGTAAATAAATAAATCTTTCAAAAAAAAAAGTTAACTGAAAATGGATCAAGGATCTAAATATAAAAGCTACAACCATGTAAGAAGATCTTGTGGTAGGCAGTACTTTCTTAAACCTTACACCCAAAACATGAGCAACAAAAGAAAAAAGAAGGTAAATAAGACCTCCTCAGAATTAAACACTTTTGTTCTCCAAAAGAGTTTGTCAAGGAAGTGAAAAAGGAAACCTACTCAATGGGCGAAAATATTTGGAAATCACATATCTGTTTATGGATGGATATCCATGTTATATAAAAAGATCATACAACTCAATGATAAAAGGGACAAGCAACCCAATTTAAAAATGGGCAACATACTTGAATAAACATTTCTCCAAAGAGGAAATACAAATGATCAAGTCACATGAAAAAGTGCTCAACATCATGAGCTACTAGGGGAATGCAGATCAAAGCTACAATGAGAAACCATTACACACCTTATAAAATGGCCATTATTAAAAATACAGAAAACTTCAAGTGCTAGAAAGGATGTGGACGTATAGGAAAACTTCACTCTTGGTGGGAATATAGAATGGTACAGCCTCTGTAGAAGACACTTTGGTACCTCAAGAAGCTGAATATAGAACTGCTGTATGATCCAGTAATGCCTTTACTAGGGCTGTATTCAGAAGAACTGAAAGCAAGGATGTGAACTGACATTTGCATACTGATGTTCATAGCAGCATTTTTCACAATTGCTAAAATATGGAACCAGCACAAGTGTCCATCAATCGATGAATGGGTAAACAAAATGTGGTATATATAAACAATGGAATACTATTAAGCTGTAAGAAAAAAAAAATGGTATCAGAATGCATATGACAACAATAATGAATCTGGAGGATATTATGTTCAGTGAAATAAGCCAGACACAAAAAGACAAATATTGTGTGGTCTCACTAATAGGAACTAAATGAGATGAGTAAAATTATGGAGGTAAACTCTAGAGTATAGGTGACTAGGAAGTGGAAGGTGGTTTGACAATGGGAGATAATGCTTAATATATGTTGCATTAATAATAAAGTTAATTGTAGAACCGTAAAAATGAATAGAGTTGAGATTAACACAGTATAATGAGTATAACTAACACTTTTGATTTATAAATGTGACTGTGGCTGAAACGGGTAGTATGTGGAAGTAAATTTCAATTGAAAGGAAACTAGAGAGTAATTTAAGGAATGCAAAACAGTGATTTCGGTGGTGGATGAAGATTGTGGTTAATATAAGAATGGTCTTTTTTTACAAAGTGTTAAGAATATAGTGATATGTTGGAAAATTACAACTAATGTAATTTATGGAGATAGTAATATTTTAATATTTTGCCACAAAGGAGAGAAGATATTTTTTCAATATCAAAAGGAGGGAAATGGGGTATGGGATTTTCCTTTTGGAGTAATGAAAACGTTCTAAAATTGACTGAGGTGATGAAAGCACAACACTATGATGAAAATAAAAACCACTGAATGTACACTTTGAATGAATTGTACAAAGCATGGGCTGTAGAACACAAGGAACCAGTGGTGAATAATGAACTGTGGTTAATAGGACAAATATGAGAACTTTTTCTCCTGAATGATAACAAACATATACTGCTAATATAGGGTGTTAATATTTGCATGGGTTTGGGGAGAAATACACCAAATATAAGATATGGGCTATAGTTAGGAGTAATATTTTGATGATACTCTTTCATAGTTTGTAACAAATGTTTACAAGAATGCAAGATGTGGGTGGTGGGGAGATGTATGGGAGCCCTGTATGAGGATATGCATGTTTGTTTTGTAAATTCATAAATTTTACTATAAATTTATTGTTTATGTATGTTCGTGTATGAATTATATACTTCAATAAAATTTATTTTATACAAAGAACATAGACAAAAGGCAAGAATGGCAATAGGCAAATTGAGAGATTACATAATCAAACATTTTGTTTTATGAGATATGTCTACTCTGTTTCCAAGGACATAAAACAGTTAAATGGAAAGTTTGTTCTCCAACCAACGTTTTATATGAAGATATCTTAGGACTGGATATGACTAGTTAGAGGTTTGAAATAATAATAATTAAGCAATAATAATAATAAGTAGCTTTTACTAAAACTCTGACATGTACCAGATACTGTGCAAAACACTAAATATCCATATCTCATTACTCCTTACAACTATCCTAAATCAGACAGAAAATATATTATACCCCATTTTATAAATAAATAAGATTAATAACGTGACAGTTTCCTAACTAGTATGTGACAAAGCCAGAACTCAAGCCAAGATCTGCTTGATTCCAAAGCTCATTTTCTTAACCAGTTTGCTAAACATGAATAGGTTAAGAATAGCATTCTACAAATATAAAAGTGACTTTTCATTTTTTTATCATCTATCAGTTAGAAGGGACACTTTACATTGAATTTAAGACATTCAACATATGTCATTTTAAGGGACATTTAAAAATGCAATGTATATTTGATATTTTAAGTATATTCTTCACAATTATACTGGAAACATCATGAGATAGTGAGATAGTATTTACCATGCAATGGAAAAAGGATCATTGTAAGATTCATGTTCTATAGCTGCAATGAATCTTAGAAACATTTTTTTCCCAAACATTTCTGTGAGGAATAAGATTAAGTAGTAAGTTTTCTGCAAAAGGAAACACACATCAACTCATTTGTCAGTTCTCTACAATTTTCTGACTTTTCTTCCTTTTATTTCAGCTATGTTTAATTATGACTTACTATACAGATGGACAGCTGATAGACTAGACGCTGTTGTCATATCAACTAGTAAGTAGACTGTCAGTATGTTTGGGTTGGGTCAGATAAGATGCTCTTAGCTTTTGTGGTCATTGCTTGGTAATGTCAGGAGTGTCCCAAATGAAACTGAGTGGGTAAGAATAGAGAAAATAAGTTGAACATGATGGAGCAGAGTCAGAGAGAAAAGAATGGTATATAGTTAGGTCAAGCAGGAATCAAAAACAGGAATTTCACCTCATGGACATGATTACTTCCACTGGATATCTAGGAACTCTTAATTAGCAGAGTGATTAAGAATAAGGGATACAGAAGCAGAGAACTGGGTTCAAATCGTGTTTCTAGGATCGATCAAGTGACTTTGTAAATTACTATCTCTAGCTCAGTTTCACTGCGAATCATAAAATATTTCTCAAACATAGGATTGCTTTGAGGATTAGGTGCTAAAATACATGTAAAATGGTGAGCACAGTTTATGTCACAGTATAATCATCTTTCACTAAAAGCAATTTGTCAACAATTTCCATGTCAAAATGGAAATACAGGCAAAAATCTATTCTCAAAGAACATTCTAGAGCAAGAATCAATAATATCAATCAAACAATCAAAGAAACCCAACCAGAATGAGTAGAAAAATGAAGAAGCTATGAAATTATAGTAATGACCACATGCTGCCAGCTTGATTATTAGACTACACTGGAATAAAATAATTCTTAAGATTTCTTTGTCATTTATTAGTTACTAATAAGATATAATGATTACAAAAAAAATAACATTCTAGGAAAAATTTACTAGGGAAGATTAACATCTAGTTTTTTTTCCCCTCAATCCTCATTCAAAATTTACATTCAAGCCTTTACCTGTATTAAAACGACATTTGTAAAAACTTGCAGATCAAGCATCATCATAAGGAAGAGGTTATTGTCTTGATTCATAGACTCAAAATATCAGATGTACTAAAGAAAAAATTTACCTTTGACTTTAGGGTTGGAGCACACACATATACACACACACTCATACCTACGTAAATATAAACATATATTTTTTCTATTAAAAATAATTGACTTGAAAAACATTGTTATTCTTCCTGCAGATATAGACTAGCACCTAAATATCATTTCCCTACTCAATTTGAAGATATCTATAATGCACTAAGGTGGTTCTTGCACCAAGATGTTCTTGAGAAATATGGTGTAAATCCTGAAAGAATTGGCATTTCTGGAGACAGTGCTGGTGGGAATTCTGCCGCAGCGGTGACTCAACAGGTATGATAAGCATACTTGTTTTTATTTATTTTTTATATCTTACATTTAATTGTATTTACTTTAAACATTAAAACATCAATACATTATTATATTAATGTATCAATTTTAGACAACATTTATATGCCTTGTACTTCTATTCCTACCTCGTGCCAGGTTTCTTTCCTGTTTTAATGAAAGGATAAAATTCTCCTTTACAATCATTGGCTAAAACATGACCAATTTGATTATTCAAGTACCATATTATTTGTTTATATTAGGGTTTATATTTATGAAATCAATCAATGACACCAATCACCACAAGTAAAGATTCTGATGTTTCCAGTATTTATCAGTGGAGCATGCAGACTTTTGCTATGAGAATAATCATATTTCCCATAGAAAATATATTAGCAGATTCAGAGATATCATTTAATGGCAGAAGGAATTACAATATTCAGATAACAATTACTCACACTATTTCTATGATGTTTAACTTAAACCAGAAACCTATTACCTATCAGTTAAAAGTGCTACATAATTATAATAAATCTGCAAGATTATGGGTAAAATTGCTTTGGTATTTCTAACCTAAGTAATAAATCAGGAATTGATAGTTTAGAAACAATGCTCCTGAGAATTCTCCATTACATAATACTTCCCCTAAATGTAATGCTTGTTAATATAATAATATATGTACATACATTTTTATTAACAAAAAGAATTGGCTCCTTTGATTGTGATTCTTGGTGGTAACAGTAGAGATTTTACTTTTTAGTAACTGACTAAACAGTTTCTTTCACCATCCTTGAGGAAAGAAGTGCAAATCATTCTGCTTACATCGAAAGTATCCAATTATAGACATCTAATATTAGAGAAAATATTGAAAATTAGAAATTGCTTTCAAGGTATAGTATTTCATGGTATTTCTGATTATCTTTTTGACAGTTCAAATTTATCTTATGTCAATCTAGTTTTTACATGAAAATATATCTTTTGCATGAAAATTATTCATTCGAACAACTTACTTTAAATTATTTTACAGCTATTATATGACCCAGATGTACTCAGGATCCAAGCTCTAATTTATCCTGCCCTTCAGACTCTTGATATGGACTTACCATTCCACCGGCAAAACTCACATGTTTCATTTCTCCACAAATCATTGATGGTAGGGTCTGGAGTGAATACTTTACCATGGACAGATCACTTGAAAAAGCCATGCTTTCTAATCAACATGCACCAGTGCAATCAAGCCATCTGTTCAAATTTGTTAATTGGAGCGCCTTGCTCCCTGAATAGTTTAAAAAGGGTCAGGTTTATAAGAATCCGACTTATGGTAGTTCTGAACTGGCTGAAAAATACCCAAGATTCTTAGATGTGAGGGCTGCACCCCGGCTGGCTGATGACAGCAAGTTACCTAGTTTACCCCCGTCCTATGTCATTACCTGTTAATATGATGTTTCAAGAGATGATGGACTCATGTATATCACTCACCTTCAGAATGCTGGTGTTCAGGTGACCCATCACCACCTTGAGGATGGTATCTATGATGCACTTTTCAATTATGGACTTAAAATTGCATATAGGACAGAAAATCAATATATTGTTTGGCTAAGTGAAAATCTGTGGCATAATTCTAAGCAATGATTTGTTAAATATATATATACTTTAGAACAGGAAAGAAATTATTGAGAATCAAAGAGTTTATATGTGAATTGATGTTTATCATCTGTGGCTTTTCTAAGTCCGACATAGACCTTGTTTTCTTTTCATCTTTTTCTGACTAGGATATTTTCTTTATTTTATTCCTTTTTCTGTATTCATTCACTTTTGTACTTTAGAGAATATCTAATTTCCTATTATGTATTCCTGCTGCTGTTGCTCATTTCTTATAGCTCTAATTCTCAGCTCTAAATTTTGTTAATAAATCAATATTATTGATGCTAATTAATAAAGCATAAATTCACCCAAAGTGTACAATCAATTGTATTCAGTATAATCACAAAATTGTGCATTCATCTTATTTTTAGAGTATTTTCATTATTGCAATAATAATAAATCAAAAACAAACAAACAAACATAAAACTCATCACCTTTCAATTTCTCTATGCAGTTTTAATTTTTGATTGCCAAATAATTTTACTCTTGATAAGAAAATTTTAAACAAACACAGCAGCCTGTGAAATGCCAGAGCTTTATTCAGCATGGATTTAAAGCCTTGAAATGCTGTATTTAAGCACATATTAATTTCTAACCAACTATTTTATTAAAAGTCTTTGCCTCAATATAATTCCATTTGCCTACAACTGTAAAATTCACATCTTAATGTAAACCTATTCCTGTGCAGAGCACCAAAATGAATTCCAAATATATCTTAGGCACTTTAGGAAAAGGCAGCTCTAATCTTGTGGCAAATTAGGGACATTAAGGTGGACAAAGAGCCAGCATAAGGCACTGGCTCCACATGCTGCAGTGGCTCACAGTGGATAGTGGCCAACAGTGCATTAGCAGATGAACAAAAATTGAGAGAATGTGTTGCTACCATATCTTTCCCATGTCCTTGTGTCTAAAACGAAGTGACATGAAGCAGCAAACTGAATATAAAGTAAAGAATGAAGAGACAAAGAAATTATAAAAATGCAGGTGATTATAAGAGTATGTATGTGTGTGGGTATAATTATTGCTTTAGAACATCTTGCTATTTTTAAAATCTTAAGAGAAAATATGTATATTTATATTTATCTATGTACATATTTTCTCATTTTCTCAATTTTTAAAGGATAATAAGATGGCTTAAGACACTGAGCTGCTAGATTCCTCATATAAATGATGAACAGACACCTGAGTGTACATGTATAATATATACCTGAGATAAAAGCACAAAGGAGGAGGGAGTAAATGGAGCTATATTGTAGAAAAAGGCAACATCTTACACACACTCCCACATACCATCCTGATAGGGGGATTTTCACTTCTGCTCAGGATGGAGTAACAAGGTAACCCTTGCCTGAAGCAACAAAAAAAAAAAGACTTAAGAAAGCATACAAAATAAAAGAGACAATCATTTCCAAGAAGAGGTAGAAAAGAAGAAGCAATGATCAGCAAATAAACTGATACACAAGACTCTAACTCTACTGTTTGTAGAAAGAAGGAGGGACAAAAAGGAAGACAAACTGACCAACCATATTCTGAAGGGTATAAGGTAAAAATGCAGTGGAGCTCATCTATCACTCAATATTAATATGTACTGTGCGCTGAGTTTCAAAGTTCTAAAGAGTCTTTACTGTTCATCAGGTAAATATAAAGATATTAATTTATAATAGACTTTGCATTTGTGTTAAAAGTTTAAATGTCGACTTTCACAACTAATCAAGAAGAGTAACAGGATCAGATTTATCCTTCCACCTGAAACTACTAAAAAGGTCATATGTAATTAATGTAACAATAGTCCTCATAACATTAGAGTAAGGAAACAAGGGCAGTGATGATGAAAGATGGTAAACACACAGGCCGAGCCCTTCTATTCTCCCAGCCTACTGCTTGGAGACTTACATGGCCATGGTACAGGAAGGGGAACCCAGTCAGAGCCCACTGGACTACCTGAGCTGATGAGACTAAGCAGAGATTCTGGGAAGATCAAGGCAGCTACAATTTGAATCAAAAAGAATAGGAGGGAAGAGGACTGAAAAGAGAAATAACCCAGGAGATCTGTATGGTTTCTCTTTAGTTTTAGCAGAATACTGATCAGCACACGTGTAGGGAAACTGCCAAACTAGGAATAGCATCAATTCCAACATACCAAACTAAAATTACTTATAATTCTTAGGGCATATCTCAGTAGTGGGGACTATTTAGTCCTAGACCAAGGTGCTTCAGATCTCTCTAATAAGTCACAAAAACAATATTTAAAACGACTAAACTATTAACTAATTGCATTTCAGAACAAAATATAGTTTGGAATAGCAAATACCTAACACTCAACAAGGTAAAACTCATAATACCTAGCATTTGATCAAAGATTATCAGGCATGCAATTTAATTTAGATTAACTATTTTTTTAATTTATTAGTGGGGTCCCTTTGTTAATAATATATTATTTAGAATTTTTAGAATTTCCATGAGTTTTACTGTAATTTTCCTTTTTTTTTTACAATATCTTTGTCATATTTTGGTTTCAAGGTTTTGCAGGCCTCAAAAAAATAATTTGGAAAGGACTCAAAATTCTTTTTTTGTCTTCAGGGGTTTTAGGGTAATCTTTGTCTTATTCTTCTACTAAATGTTTGGGAGAGCTTATCAGAGAAGGTGTCTTGGCCTGTACTATTTATTGCAGGAAAGTTTTTAAGTTACAAGTTAAATTTCTTTAATAGTTATTTAATATTGGGATATTTTAGTTATACTGGGATACTTTGGTTTAGTTTGATTTAGTTGGGATTGCCAATGAATTTTCCACAATATCCTGTCCTTGTCTTTTTAATATTAATAGAATTTACAATGAGGACTTCTTTTTTATTCCTCTTATTGTTTATTTGTACTTTATTTCTTTTTGGCTTGATAAATCTGTAAGGGATTTGTTAAAATTTTATTTTGTTAAAAAAATAGCAGGTCTTTTACTGATGCACTCTATTCTATATTTTTAATTACATCAATATCTACTCTTACTTTTATTATCTACTCATTTGTCCTTAAAGTTTAATTTTTACTTTCTGTTCTTTTTGAAACATTGAGAACAATGATTGAATTACTGATTACCATCTTGAGTAATAATATAAATGCATTCTTTTATAAATATTATTTTTAGACATTCAAATATTTAGAAATAACAAACAACCATTCAACTTTTTTTAAGTTTGAAAGCAAATGTTGATTAAAGGAATGCCCTTGCCAAGTGATTTATTGATCCCCCAAAATTAAGAGTGATATGAATCTATCAGAAGTAATAATTATTAAGTGGAAAAGCAGTGAGAATGGTACAAACATGGTAAAGTTTTTAATGACTCAAGAATACTATTACTACAATGTGGTTAACATCTTTCTATAGTGTGTCAAAATTAATTAAATCAAATATAATTATCAGAATTGTTAGCTTTAACAGAAAGATGGGAAGTAATTTTTCCTTTTCAAATCATTCCTTCATCAAAAATAAACAACTGGCTATACAAATAATGGGGATCACCTTTTTAGGTACTTATACAGTAAATTCAAACTGGATGATACCACAGCAATTAGATGTTAAAAAGGCAAGTTAAGCAAACAGAATCTTAAATTTGTATTTTTGCAGATAGCAATACCAACACTAGAGGACATACTTGGGACATGCATGGAAGTGGAAGGAAGATAGGATGTGGTAATAGCAGGAAAGATAGCCCAGATAAATTTATTAATAAGCTGCTAAGGGCTGAGTTACAGGGTAATATGAAAATATAGAACCAATGGAAACCTCAGACATTAGATGAGCTGTCATCTATTTGCAGTCTTTTCTCCATAGACTTATTGGGTAATCATGAGAAAGAGAAGGAGCAGGACAAAAGACCACATGGCACAGACCTGGAAGAGCACAGCAGATACCACTGGGAGAAAAGAATAAAATATTTTGTAAACCCTTCTAGGCTTTGCAAAGAACCAATAAAGCTGAACACAGGTCAATATGAACCAACTTGAAAAACAAGGGAGAAACAGTAAGGAAAAAAAAGAATGGAGCATGTGAGAGATGTAGATCTTATATGATTTTGTAATCTCAGAAGCTGAAGAGTGGTAAAATAGGATGGAAGAAATATTTGAAGAGATTATAGCCATTAATTCTACAAACACAATGAATGACAAC
Source organism: Cabassous unicinctus (assembly GCA_029593785.1). Lineage (NCBI taxonomy): Eukaryota > Metazoa > Chordata > Mammalia > Cingulata > Chlamyphoridae > Cabassous > Cabassous unicinctus. Next base: position 10,011 of record JAQZBX010111550.1, read on the forward strand.
AAACCACATACCCAAGAACCCCAGGGGCACCCAGAAATGGAAATGACAATTAATACACCAGCCACAGCAACTGCCACCACCACACATGCAACTAAACATTCCCTTTGAAAATGTGGAAAACCAAAGATAAAGGGAAAATCTTGTGGGCTGTGAGAGGAAAAAGACATATTACATACAAAGGAAAAAGAATAAGAATTATAGCAGACTTCTCATCAGAAATTATGTGAACATTGTGGGTGTAGTACCACGTGGATGGGGAATGGT
>JAQZBX010111551.1:0-10273 GCA_029593785.1 Cabassous unicinctus
ATTGCTGATATTGGTGGTTTGTGTTTTCTCTTTTTGTCAGTCTTGCTAAAGGTTTATTAATTTTATTGGTCTTTTCACAGAACTCAACTTTTTGTGTTTGGTTTTTCTCTGTTTTTCTATTGTCAATTCATTGATTTCTGCTACTGCTCTTATTTTTATTTCTTCTTGCTTTGGATTTTGCCCTTTTTCTAGTTTCTTAGGGGGGAAACAGACTAACTTCAGACTTTTTTCTTTTCTAATATAACAAATTAGTATTAAAAATTTCCCTGTAAGTGCTACTGCTTTGGCCTTGTCGCATATATTTTGGCATGTTGTATTTTCATTTTCATTCAATTTAGTATATTTTTAATTTCCCTTGAAACTTCCTCTTTGACCCTTCCAGAAGTATGTTATTAAATTTTCAAATGTTTGGAGATTTTCCTAGTAATTCCTCCTTTCAGCTTGAATTGGATTTATTTTCCTCCTCTTTTTCTTGTTCAGGGTGGAAGTTTAGGCTATTGATTTGAACCCTTCTTTTCTGATATAAGCATTTAATGCTATAAATATCTTGTTACATGCTATCTTAACTGCATCCCATAAATTTTGGTATTTTGTATTTTCATTTTGTTCAATTCAACTTATTTTATACCTTCCCTTGGGCCTCATTTTGCTATTTAGAAATCTGTTGTTTAATTTCCAACTGTTTGAAGATTTTTCTGTTATCTTTCTGTTATTGATTTCTAGTATAATTATATTAGGGCCTGAAAACAACTTTGTATAATTTTAATTGTTTTGAATTTAAGGTTTGTTTTAAAACCTAGGATATGGTCACTCTTGGTGAATGTTCCAATTGCACTTGGAAAGAACACATATTCCCCTGTTGTGTTATAAAGTACTCTACAAATATATTAGATCCCATTAACTTATAGTGTTATTCATTTCTTCTATACTCTTGCTGATTTCCTGCTTATTAGTTCTATTAATTACTAAGAGTAGAGTTTTCTAGTTGGGAGGCAAACACCTATGCTGTTTGTGTAACGTAAGGCAGGGATAGTCAACGGGGCTCCTTGCCAGTTTCTACAGCAGATGGGGAAGTGGAGAGTTGCTGTCTCTGCTGATTTTTGCTTAATGCAGGCTGTGGATGGTTGACAGGGCTCTCCTGCAGGCTCCACATTGTCTGGTGGGGAAGAGGAAAAGAAGCACCACTTCTGCCCACATTAGTAAAGGAAGGGTTCATTCATCTCTAGAGCTCAGGCCTATAGTGTTCATATGCCTGGTGGGAGGAGGAAGGGTACCACATCAGTAGTACAGGGTAAGAATGATTGATAGGGCTCTACCTCACAGTCTCCACAACACCTGGTGGGGTCAGGTGCTACCATGTTAGCATGGGGGTGGTTGACAGGGCTTTGCTCCAGTCTCCACAATGCCAAGTGGGGGGTAGGGGAGGATGCTGCCTGGTTAGCACAAGGTGGTGATGGTTGACTGGGCTCTACTCTAGTTTCCACCACACTTGGTGGGAAGTGGGAATAGTGGCTTTTTTCATGGTGTTCACCTGCAGTAGGACAGGTATAGTCAGAAAGGTTTTGTCTGTAGAGCTGCCTTCTCCTTGGACCTTTGTTATAGACAGCAGGCTTTTCTTGGGCCTTTTTTTAAATCTATGCATATTAGTGTTTCCAGATTATAGGTTGCTTTATGGCTCAGGCTTGGTTAAAGACGAGTCATCAAAGAGAAAGGCAGGAGTTAGGGGACGGTGGAATCATGGCTAGCTCCTCGCTCATATCCTTAAGTCCCTAACTAGATTGACTTCTTTTCTCCAACTTTCAGAGTATTCTTATAGTTGTTTTTTTGTCCATATTCTTTAGTTGTAATTAGCAGGAGTAACAGGCTGGAATGCACTTCCTTATTCCATCTTGTCTGGAACTCTCTGGCCCTTACCTTCATTTTTGAAAGCTATATTGAGTAAAGAATTGTGTCTTTTGGAATTTTAAAGCTGAAGTTAGCAGTTAATCTTATTATTGGCCCTATATATAATGTATATTTTCTCTGACTGCTTCTAAGATTTGCTTTTTATCTTTGTTTCAAATTTGAAAAGTTTTCAGTTATGATTTCTTCAATTTGTTTCATGTCTTAATCCTTCTTATGTTTCCTTTTGAGACTCCAAAAACAAGTATGTTAGAATGATTTATCTTGTTTCACAGGTGAGTCTTTTTTAAAAAAAAAATCTACCTTTTATCTTACTGTGCTTCAGTTTGGAGATTTTCTTTTGCCTGACCACAAGTTGATTGATCTTTTCAGCAGCATCTAATCAGCTGCAAATCGTATCCAGTGAAGTTTTCATTTCATATATTGTATTTTTCAGCTCTAGAACTGCATTATGTATTTCACCTCTTTGATGAGATTTCCCAGTCTGTTAACTAAGCATGTTCAACTTTCCCTATAAGTCCTCGAACATATTTAGGTATATGTTTTATAGTTCTTGTCCGCTAATTCTACCATCTGGGTCATCTCCGAGTCTGTTTCTAATGATTCTTTTTTCTCCTCTTTATGAGTCATCACATTGTCCTGATCTCTTGTGTAATAAATTTTTATTGTGTGCTGAATACTCTGGATGCATTGTTTTTGAGATGCTGGCTTTTACTGTATTCCTTTAAAAAGAGTGTTGAATTTGGTTCTGGCAGGCTGTTAGTTTACTGGTGGTTCAGATTGTTCTATTTGAACTTTTACAGGACAGTCTAGAGAAAACTTAATCCTAAATTGTAATCGTTCTGAGATAAAGGTTGTTTTTCTTCCCTCAAGTATCTACCATGACCTTGTCTGTTTTTTGTATCTAGTTACAGTTGCTTAATATATTTTGTCCAGTTTTATTGTTTTGCAGTTATATCATAGGTTTTTTTATGGAAGGAGTGTGATACCCATTATTGATGGCCAGAACTGGAAGTGGCACTGCTATTTTCAAAAGTTTCCCAGTTGTTTCTAATGTGCATTCAAGGTTAAAAACTGCTCTGGTGCAAGACTTCTCAACAGCAGCACCATTGGCATTATTGGGACTGGATGATTTTTTTGTTGGGTGGGGGCAGTCCTTTGTATAGTAGGATGTTCAACAGCATCCCCTTATCTTACCCACTAGACACCAACAGCACCCATCCCAGTTGAGTCAACCAAAAATGCCTACAGAAATTGCTAAATGCCTACACTAAATGTCTACACTACACCAAAAGGCTAGGGCAGAATTGCCACAGGTTGAGAATCACTACCATAGCAAAATAGATTATGGTATCTCCTTAAGAGTTAGTTACTCAAAGTGAGATGTACAGACTTTGGTGGCACCGGTATCACTTGGAGCTTCTTAGAAGCACAGAATCTCAGGTGTCACCCCGGATCTATTACATGAGATCTACATTTTAACATGATCCTAAAATGCTTCCTAATGTTTGAAAAACAATGCCACAGACAAGGTCTGGCAAACTTTTCTTAAAGGACCAAACAGTAAATATTTTAGGCTTATGGTCCATACAGTCTGTCACAATTACTAAACTCTGCCAGTGTGGTACAAAAGCAACTTTAGATAATATATAAACAAATTAAGTGTGGCTGTGTTCCACAAAAGTTTATTCACAAAACAGGAAGTGGCCTATGGGCCACATTTTGCTGACCCCTGCTGTAGCCTCTTTCTTAGTCAGATTTTCCCCTTGACCACCTGGTAGACTGAAGACAACTGGTAGTTAAATTCTTGATGAATATCTTCCTATTGATATCATTTGTTGCTTCAAGAGAGGCTATGTACATAAGTTACACAGTAGGCAATTGGATCTTGAAATTTAATACCTTGGCTACTGTTCTTGACGCCCACTTCCACAATCAAGTAAATGCTGATTAAGTTAGTGACTTTTTTTTAGCTTTTAGATTGTAAAAAAGTATTTTAAAGTTAGTTATCTGACTCAAGCAATTTTTTTTTCCTTTCAATAAGGAAAGCTAAAGAGCTTACTTCAAAACATGTCTTTTTACTTTAAAACATGTCTTTTGTTTCAGATGTCATTTCTGACCTGCTAGAACTCTGGATCCTGAAAGGGGGGCAGGAGTTGGAAGGGTGGTGGTTTAAAGGCTGTGGGGGTGGCTATTCTGAAGAACAGTGGCACTGAATTAGATGGCCTGGATGAAATTAACAATGGAGAAGATTATTTTGTCTCATTAGTTCCTCTTTTAATTTACTTGATAAATTGTCAACGGAGAGGGCAGGCTAGGCCATAAAGGTAAAGCAGAAACAAAACACCTCTTAACTTTCAGCCAGTTAAATGGTAAGCAAGAACTGCTTCTTGGGGCTTTGGCCAAAGTAATGACACTGAAAATTTTGAAGCAGTTCCTGAAACTTTCATACAACTAACCAGTTAATTTGTTTTATGTCAATGTCTACTTATAGTGGTTGGTCTGTAGCTATAGATTTCCAATACTCCACAGTATCCTTCTCTGGGGCAGTTCCTCTGGCTGTGTATAGCCTCATCCTTTACCCAGTATAACAGTAGAAATAGATTCTGAGTTACCAAGGTATGCAGAAGGTTGAGGATTATTATATTAATTATTAATAATCAAAAAGTATCCAAAGATAAGTTACTCTTACAAGATTAAGCCCAGGTTTTTATCTTGCCAAGAAAATCCACTTTTAATTTTCTCTATTTTTAGATTAAAGAATAGATCTTAGATGTATGTCAATAATGTAAAGTTAAGGAATTAAAGAATCACTTATATTCTTTCCTTTCTTTAAAATTTTATACTTTACATTATAAATTATATCAGAGATGGCCGAGCTAATGTGTTTAAAAGAACTACCAGATTCAAGTTAACCAGATTTCATGGTTGGATGTCAGAGAGTACTTTATAAACACTAATATCCAGGATCTTTCCTAAAAATATACCTCAGGAAACCCACATGCACAAATCTGGATCGTGCTGTGTAAGAACTTTTTTTTAAGCATCCTTTAGTGAACACATAATAAATACCTGGATAACTCAGAATCTAACAAGCTATATATGCATTTTTCCATAGGAAAGCACAAGGAGAAGACAAATATATCATGAACCTCAAGAATTTTTCAATGAAGTAAAAAGTTCTCTACAAAAATCCAGCTGTATACAACTCCCAAACTCATTTTATGCATACCATCAAGATGCTACCAGTCCAGATATATCCAACAAGTCAGAATCTCCATCTTGGTATACATATGATACTTCCACAATCGGTATGAGGGTCACAGACTTAGAACGTTGTAAAGGACTTTGGCCTACCATGTCCCAGTTTACTCTTAGTGAAGAGGCCAAGGCAGATGTGTACTGTTACAGCTTAATCATACTTTTTCTTTTGATGTTAGTATTACTTGCTTTATATTTTCTCTGAAGATAAATAAAATCCTTTGATAAACTTTAGTTTCTAGTTCTTCACAAAATGTTATGTTCTTATTTCAGGGTTTCCTTCCAGACATTTTCAAGGTAATTGGCTTAGGAAAAAGAGAGAATATATTTTAACAAAGAATGTTTATGGACACTAAAAATTTCTTTATACTAGAAATAGTGTCATGTTATATTTAAAAAAATACTTTTTTGAAGTTTCAGCTCACCTAGGAAATCTAGAAAAGTAGATTAACCTTTATTTGAAAATTAAAATATTAATGATAGGGAAATTTATAGAAACTTTTCTTACTGTCTTTAAAAAAAAAACAGAATAACAGATGTTTTTAAAAGTTTTAGATAAGCTCATATGCTATGTGAGCTTATCTAAACACATTTATTCTAAAACTCATTACTAAAAGCTAGGCATATTTTATGAAATGTGATTTGATAATTTGCTTACCTTACTACAATATGGACATTCACCAAATATGATGTTAAAACTCTGTCTACTAGTCAATAGTCCTCGCAACCACTGAAGATTTTAAAAAGAAAAGATAATAAAGACAAAGAGCAGTGTCAACATGATTTCCAAGTACAGATAGTCCAAATTACCATTTTTAATGTGTTATACTTTTAACCCAGGAGATTCACCTTCTTAATTGTGTTTTGAAAAAAAAGTTATTTTTCTACCACCAAAATGAGCATACACAAAAATAATACATATAGTTCCACGGGGTTCATAGATCCTGTCTAAACCCATTAATTGCAAGCATGAGGCACTGTATTTTTTAAAAAATAATTGCATATTCATTATTACAAAATAAAGTAATACTCCCTCCCAATTCTGTAATTGGACCTGATATTTTGATTTTATATAAAGGAAATTAATGCCTCAGTAGCTAAGTTCGTATTGTTAAAGTGCAGATAGCACCAATTGCTATCTCTAACAGTAATCACAATAAAGAGGTGATAAAGACTGAAAATGGAAAGCACTACTGAAATGCAAGGTGTTTCACATACAGATCCACATATAATTAACCATATATCAGCTGAACCCTCAGATGAGTGCTTATAGAGAGCAAATGACAAAAAACAAGAAAGAAAGCAGGCTTCAGATAAAGTAAAATGATGGCATTGCCTGAGAGTGCCATGTGATGTTTAGATCACAAAAAAGCATTCCTGTCAATATCAAAAGTAGGATTATTGCACTATTCTATACTTAAATCTAACCTGGAAAGTCACACACAGTCTTTAGTGCTAATTACCTTTCTCCTTATCGCTGCTGCTGCCACCAATAAAATGAGTCCAGAGAGTTTGCACTGTGGTTACACGAGGTATTTACTAAAAAGATCCCAATGCACAATCAGTGTAATTCATGTGTCAATAAGCTAGTCTGTGAGTATAGTCTGTTTACATTTCCCCCCCTTCTTGAATAGTAAACTTTAAGACGTTTCTTCACTCATTAGTAACCGTAATGAATAAATGAAGTGTGTCTGAAATAAACTGTTAAGAGCAGTTGATGGCAAAAGAGATGATCGCTATTGACTAAACAGATTTTAGATTCTGTGCATTTCAAACATGCATACATCCTTTATTAAGAGTTAGCTGAGCAAAGTTTTCTAGATGTTACTTTTAATTTTTACCTCATATAAGCATATTTGATGGAAAGGTTGTCCACACTGGGAATTATCACACACTTGATCAGGAATTGCACCATCAAGTTGATAAGCATAACAAATTCCACAATCCATTGTGAAATCCTTCGAAAGAAAATAAATATAAGTGTATGTGTTTAAGGTGAGAAGATGAATAAATAATATGGCACAAAATTTTTACAAACATAGTTTTTATAAAGGTAAATATATCACTATATTATAGAAAATACAATCGCATCACTGTTTAACACCTAGAAGAGCTATTTGTAAGAGACTGTCTCCTTTTTCACTCAGTAAATAACACACAGATACACTAAAAGAACAGATTCCATTTTTAGCTGGCAAAATGTTTGGACTTTGGTAATTTTCCCATATCCTAAATCAAAGTATTCCCATTATTTCACTGTAGTATGTGAAAGATAGCACTTGACATCAGCTAGTTAACTAAAGTTAACTAAACTTCAACTCTTTAGCTAAAAGGAAAAGACAAAACATCTCTACTACTATAAGTCATCTAACCTTAGCAGCTTTGTCAAAAATCGATTCTAAGTTTATTATTTTTGCAATGTAATGATGTCTATTCAGTTTTGAAAACTGCACTGCCATTCTTCACAAACACTTATATCAAGCTAATTAGAACTTTATTTCAGTTATCCATAAGATAGTGGAGAAAATCGAAATACCTCATCAGCTACTCTGGACCTTTCCCTCTATTTTTACTAATAAAGATGCCTGTCATTAATCACTTTACTGCTATGAAGACATCAGAGAAAGTCCACTTTATAACCACCAATCCCAAAGTTAACAAGTTCTTTGATGCACCTGTTGCTTGCAGTTCAGGAGTCTGTGCTATAGTATTCCTCCAAACCCCTCCCTTTTCAGACTTATTTTTCTCTGGTGCCTAAAAGAAGAGCATTTCACTTTCGTTACACAATACTACCTGGAATATCAAAGCACTGGCAGAACAACTTACGGATTTTTCGAGGATAGCACGAGCTGGAAAATCAATTTCTAAAACATCTTTTAAGTTTTGGAACAGAGTGTTTTCTGGATCCCTGAAAGCATTCAAAATAAGTATTTTTACTATTAAATTTGTAAAGTCATAGAAAAGTTAACAATTACACTGCGAAGATACTCACCACAAATGTATATTCCTGCTCAGCTTAATTCCCAGGGGTTTTACCACTTGAGATGTTAATTAACAAAACAAAGCAAGAAAATTTTTTTTAATAATTTAGGATTTGCTTCTCCCATTTTGTAAAGCCAGAGAATTTTCCTCTTAACTACTTGATTAGAAAACCCAAATCTCATATATTTTAAAAATCACAAAGGTATATACAGTTCAGAATGATGAGACATTTTCATTTAAAATAATTACAATTAACACATTAATATCTTATTTTAGAATAATATCTTCAGAGTGGCTCACAACGATTTTATAATTACTTTAAAAACATTTAAATCCAAGGTCTTATACCATGGTCAGCTCCAAGAAAGCAGCACTCAGGAAGCATAGTGGGATGCCTGGGGTCTACCTCTATATTCACTGAAACATTATTCCCTAGAATCAAAGAAGAAGATTGGAATTGTGGTCAGAAGTAAATAAAGGAAAGCTTAAATAAAAATATTCTAAGGAGTGATAAATCAAAGGTCTGTCATATCAAAAATACCACCACAAGTAACCAGTTTAATAAGTAATGATTCAAATAACTTTTCATATCTATCTCGAAACAATTTCTATTTTATACAATATTGGTTAAGCCTAAGACTAGAAATACTATAAATGGTAAAAAAATAAAAGTTTTAAATTTTGAGGTTTATGAAGACCCATGGTCATTTTGTAAATATACTGAATTTTGTTCCCTGAGAAAGCTTTTTCTAAGTTAAAAAGGGGATTAATTCATATTAAAATGGAAATTGGCCATTTAATAACCAAAACAACAAATTTCCCAATTCAAAGAAGCTAAAAGTCAGGTTCTTTTTATAAATTTTTACTGTACTGCAGTAGAGTACAAATTTCAGAAATTTTACTGCAATTTTTCAAAGGAACATAGTATATTTGTTTAAGATCAATTTAGATTTCATTTTAAGGTTAAACACATCTTAATATATTCTATACCCTATAAAATAAGCCTTTTGCAAAGGTTGGCAACATAATATATTTATTGCACATCTGGCAAAAGAGACAAGTAATAAGTAAAAAAAAAAAAAAAAAATGACTATTAAGCCATTGAATGAGAAAAATAAAAATACAAAAAATTTATCATATAATCTCATTTGTTAAAACATTATTTACTAAGAACACAAATTCTTATTATATAAGCCTTTCTACTACCAGCTCTTGAAAGTATTTTCACTAATAACAATCGCTTATTAACTCATCTTTCAATTAGCTTGCTGAAAACCTGATTCTAAGAGGCAAATCAGTGGATGAAGGGAAAAAAAAGAGACCTAAGAGGTAAATATAATGGAGGGTGAATAAAAACCAGGCAATTTATTCTGGACAATGAAAATATAATAAAAAGTATTTAATCATAACCTGTTAAAAGTAATTATTTTGATATTTTGAATATTTCTTTTAAGAACACAGGAAGATATTCTTAATATCTTACTTGTTCACAAATATACGATAATTTCATTAATTATTCCAAATTAAATAATTAGACTTTTTCAAACTAGAAAAGTGGCAATACTATTTGTAGAATTGCTGCCCAATTATACTTTCTTTTCATAATAACATGTCATTTCCTCCCGTCCCCCAAGATAATCTTTTAGACCTGGATGGAAACTATAAAAATGCTGGATAATTTGGATATGATTCACTTCAGAAGTTCAAAATATCCTTTGGAATATATACCTTTCAACAGTTTATCTATATGGGCTAGGAAGAAAAAGACAGAGAGAGATAAATGGTTATCATATAACCAGCTAACCATGTGGTATTTAATATAAGCTTAGAATTTAGAGAGGTTGAACTCTAAAATTGATTTTATGTATCATTTGCTCATAATGAAAATACATATATAATCATTTTATCAAGAGAATACATTAAGGGATGATATTTATGGATATACCACATCTTATTCATTTATAGTAAAGAAAATATTTGAAATATATTTAATCATTTTGTGCTTTCTGTTGACTCCAATGGCATGGTCCACTCAGTTTCTTTCATCAACCTCTATATTTATGTCAGAAAATATTCCTACATTTGTTCACACCAATCATGTCTAGTTTCACAGATGAAGACTTCGTTA
>JAQZBX010111552.1:0-10273 GCA_029593785.1 Cabassous unicinctus
AAACTTGCCATACAATATCAGAATAATCATGATTTAAGAAGATTTGATATTTTAAAATGAGCTCTGCCTTGAGCCCCCTACCTAAAGCTCAAGCAAGGTAGAACTCACCAAAGAAAATGGTCAGAGTATTTAGTTTTATCTTTCAAAGTAGACTTTGCAAAACTCCTAATCAAAGACAATAGACACAACCTGATGACAAGAGCTAATGATTTAAGAGGGAAAAGAGTTTTATGATCTCCAAAAGCTAGCATTTAAATATCCTAGTAAGAGTTTGAAAGTAAGGGGAAACTAGCTAAACTTTTAGGAAACAAATTAACATGCTCTACTTATAAAATGGCAACGCTATTGTAAGAGTCACTTCCAAGTGCATTCCCATTTTCTGTAATAATTCTTAGGCTATTGTGGATCAATCCAGAGTGAAATGTCTTCTTCTCATTATGCCATTTTGGCTTATTAGAACAAATTTAAAAGGCCATAAAATAGGAAGTACTGCCTTTCTGCACGTTCATGCAGAAGCCCTGAGTGGGGAAATTGGATGGGTTAGAGAAGTTATAAAAAGTAGGTCATTGTTACAAGAATATGTGAAATTGTATCCAGTGATTTTTGAAGAGCAGGCATGTATCATTGATGGACTTTTCATATTTGAATCACATTTAATAACAATATGAGTTATTTCCCCAAAAATTAAGACTTAAATTATACTATTCCCCTTCTCGAAAGTTCTTGGTAATATTAATGAATCATTAAATGTCCGTAATATCACACAACTTATAACATTTTATAAAGGAGCTATCTTTGAAAATGTTAGCATGCCTTTTCTTTATTTTCAGGGTGCTCTATAATGTGCTGTCAGCACCCAGAAACCACAAAGAATAAAATACTACAAAAAATATATATAATGACCGATTCTGATACTGCACCAGCTATCAGATAAAATAATTGAAAAATAAATGTGAGATAAACTTGATAATTGCAATTAGAAGACATGATTTACTTACAAAGAAGTAATGTGAATTAAGTATATCAGATTAAAATCTCTTTTAAGGTATGATGTGACTAGTAAGTTACAAAGGAAGGACATCTCATTGCTTGATGGTTATATATCAAAAGTTTATAAGTTATCATTTAAATATTCAAATTTAGTCCCTTTTTATGGATATTGACAGGACACTGATATTTCTAGAGAAGAAACAAGGATAGTTATGTTTATTTGTTTTCAACCAATGCACCGTCAAAAAGAAATTGATTGAAATTAAAAATATATTTCCAGCCACTGATTTTTTTCAAATATTATTTATTTTATCCACATTGGGGAAGGTTTTACAACATTTAAGCATTTAGTACATTTTTCTGATTTCTTCTATTCAGTTTTCAGTGAATTATGCTTGCTTGGTCTACTTATTTTCTTGATTTTATGAACTTTGCTCTATCTCTTATAAAACTGCTTAAAAGCAAATTGATTGCTATTTATTATTTAGTGATTGTTTTTCAAAAATTAATTTCCATAAAAATAAGGCCATTTAAGATTGCTAAACATCATTTAAAGAATATTTAAGCATTTTTATTGTTAAAATATAATTCATTTTCCACCAGTGATGGCTACATCACCATGTAAACACGTTTTCAGTATTTTCTACACATTTTTATTCCACACTTACAGAACTTTTACCAATAGCACTTTAAGCACAATTTTTAAAACTCCAGGTCACCATATTGCTACAATTCAAAACAATTTTGCTTTTGAGATTGAAATTATATAGAGAACCATGTGAAATCTCAGTGCATATTCCGTGACATGTTTAGATATAGAAAAGTAAACCTTTGTTTAAAAACACATACAAAGTTTCAAAATCCTCCCAAAGACTGGGAAAGAATAACCCTAAATTCTGATAAAATAATGAAAAATGCTTCAATTTGCATAAAAGTTCCCAAAGCCACCATGGTTCAAAAAATTAAAAATAATTGAAAAGCAGTGCTTAAAAATATTATTTACCTTGGGGCCTTTTAGAGTTGTTTTTCCAGAATTATTCTCCTCTTGTGGTATTCTTTGGATAGTGTTCTTATTACATGAATTGTTTCCCAGCGTCTTTTTAAGTAGCATGATTACTGCCTTAATACAAAATTGTTTTTTTAAGATTTATTTTTATTTATTTATTTCTCCCTCCCCTCGTTGTTTGAGCTAGCTGTGTCTGTTCATTGTGTGTTTTCTTTTTTTTTTAGAGGCACCAGAACTGAACCTGGAACCTCCCATATGGGAGGAAGCCACTAATCACTTGAGCTACCTCCACTCCTTGCTTTGATGTGTCTCTCATTGCGTTTTCTTCCTTGTGTCTGTTTGTTGAATCATCTTGTGGTGTCAGCTCGCTGCACCAGCAATTCATGTCAGCTCGCTGTCATGCTCATCTTCTTTAGGAGGCACCAGGAACCAAACCCGGGATCTCCCATGTGGTAGGAGGGAAATCAATCGCTTAAGCCACATCTGCTTCCCTGTTAATGTTTCGTCAGTACAACACCTGTGTGTCAATAATTCTGCCATTAAAGCTAAATTTTAATCTTCTTTTAGTTAGGATTTAACTAAATCTTCCATGTTCTGTAATGATTGGTTGCAATAATTAGTAAGATAGGGTATAGTTATTAACTAGCCACTGTTTTTTTGGAAAAAAATTCTGGCAATTTAATATAAAACTAAAATGGATTATAGAAGGGTTTGAATTTTAAAAAATTTGATTTACTTGTATAAATTATATCACTTATTAAGAATTTCTATTTTATGAGAAATTTTTAATATATAAGAGAACTATATTGTAACATTTTTTTACAGACCCAACTTTATGTCACTTTCATGAAATCACAATCACCTTCGTCTAAACAACTTAAAATGCATTTTCTCCTGGATATTCTCATCTAGGACCCATTTCCCTACCCACCAATGACCCTAATTGATAATCAATGTGAGCTAAGTTGCTGTGCATTTAGGATATATGGTTTTGTCCTTCTACTCACATTAGTTCCAAAATGTATATTACAAGTATTTTGTCTAACTGCATATTACAGTTTTAAAGGACAGAAATTATATTTACTAAATATTTTGTATCTGTCTCTTGGAATCTTATGCTGGGTGACCGAGTGTAGGAGCTCAATAAGTGTCTTTAAATAAATAAAATATGTTTTAGCTATCAACATGCTAGTTAGAATCGCCTACATTGATTATCACCTTAGAGAAACTGGAAATGTATCTTTGCAGACATTCACTCAAATAATGAACATTATAATCCCTCACAGAGAAAACAACCAAATTTTAAAATCTGGAAATCTGCAAGGAACTAAAAAGTATCATTTCACATTTGACTGTTTCTGAAGAATCAAATCAGAACCAGATTTTGATTTCCCTGTGACCCAGAGGACATTTTAAGAATGCAAACAAATTCCTGGTCTGTGTTCTCATGTGGCAATAATACTGAATGAATTATTCTTGTCTTTTCTGACTTTACAACAATCATGGAGTTATGGTCTAAGTTTGCCTCCTATGCTTTCTTTTATATATAAAAAAAATTACTTCAGCAAGAATAGAAGCAGATTTTAAACTTATTTTTCAACGTGTCTTATAAATATTAGTGGTGGTACTGGGTAAAATGGAAGACCTTTAAAGTATAGGTGTTGAAATATATTCAAATTGCATAGCAGATCAGTTTATTTTGGCTACAATTTATAGTTCATGGATATATTCCCCTTTTATTCACATTTCTAGTGACTTTTTACAAGATAATCAATAATTGTATAAATTGTCCTAAGTCAGTACAGACATACTTCGGAAATACTGTGAGTTTGGTTCCAGGCCAATGCAATAAAACAAATATCATAATAAGGTGAGTCACAAGAATTTTTTGGCTCCTCAGTGCATATAAAAATTATGTGTACACTATACTCTAGGCTATTAAGTGTGAAATAGCATTTTGTCTTAATAAAAATGTACATCCCTTAGTTACAAATATTTTAATGCAAAAATGTTAACCATCATCTGACCCTTCAGCAAATCATAATCCTTTTCTGGGGAGGGTCTTGCCTTGATGTTGATGACTGCTGATTGATCAGGTTGGTGTTTGTTGAAGATGGGAGTGGCAGTGGCGATTTCTTAAAATAAGAAAACAATAAAGTTTGCTGCATCAATTGTCTCTTCCTTCCATGAAAGATTTCTCTGTTACAAGCAATGCTATTTGATAGCATTTTACCCCAAGTAGAATATCTTTCAAAATTATAGCCAATCCTCTTGTACCCTGCCACCACTTTATCAACTAAGTTTATGTAACATTTTAAATCCTTTATGATCACTTCAGCAATATTCACAGCATCTTAATCAGGATTAGATTCCATCTCAAGAAACCTTTTTTTTGGCTCATTCCATAAGAAGCAGTTCAGTCATATCTTCAGGGTCCACTTCTAGTTGCAGTTTGCTTGTTATTCCCACCATATTTTTAGTTACTTCCTCTACTAAAGTCTTGAACCCCTCAGAGTCATCCATGAGGGTTGGTATCAACTTCTTACAAACTCCTATTAATGTTGATATTTTGACCTCCTCCCATGAATCATGAATCATTGATGGCATCTAGAAGGTGGCTCCTTTCCAGAAGATTTTTCATTTACTTTGCTCAGATCCATCAGAGGAATCACCATCTATGGCAGCTATAGCCTTACAAAATACATTTCTTAAATGAAAAGACTTGAAAGTCAAAATTATTCCTTGATCCATGGGCTGCAGAATGGAATTTTGGGTGGCAGGCATGAAAACAACATTCATCTCATGCATTGCCATCAAAGCCCTTGGGTGACCAGGTGTCTTGTCAATAAGACATATTTTGAAAGGAATCTTTTATTCTGAACAGTAGGTATCAATAGTGGACTTATGATATTCAGTGAATTATGCTGTAAGTAAATGTGCTGTCATCCAGGTTTTGTTGTTCCATTTATGGAGTACATGCAGAGTAGGTATAGCATGATTCTTCAGACCCTGGGATTTTTGGAATAGTAAATGAGCATTAGCTTCAATTTAAAGTCACCAGCTGCATTAGCTACTAACAAAAGAGTAGCCTGTCCTTTGAAGCTTTGAAGCCAGGCATTGACTTCTCTTCTCTACCTATGAAAGTCCTAGATGACAACTTATTCCAGTATAAGGTTGTTTTATCTACATTGAAAATCTGTTTTTTTGGGTAGCCACCTTCATCAATTATCTTAGTTAGATCTTCTGGATAACTTGCTATAGATTCTACATTAGCAATTGCTGCTTCACCTTGCACTTTTATGTTAGGGAGATCACGTCTTTCTTTAAACATCATGAACCAATCACCTCTGTAGCTTCAAACTTTTCTTCTGCAGCTTCCTCACCATTCTCAACCTTTATAGAATTGCTATGAGTCTACGGCTTAAGGCAATATTGTGGCTGATTTGATCTGCTAACCAGACCACTAAATCTTTGTCTGTATCAGCGAAAAGGTTGTTTCACTTTCTTTTCCTTCATGTGTTCACTGGAGTAGCACTTACAATTTCCTTCAAGAACTTTTCCTTTGCATTCACAACTTGGCTAGCTGTTTAGCACAAAAGGTCTAGCTTTCATCCTCTCTTGGCTTTCAACATGCCTTCCCCACTTTAAATTTAGTCTATTCCATTCAAGGGTTGCTTTAGGAATTAAGCAGGAACTCATATAAGAGGTTTTTAAGGTCTTTTCCTATCCTTGTTGAGTTGGTTCTGAATATGTGCAGCTTGAGGGTCAGTTGATACACAGCATGAGCCATCCACAAACCCAGCGTTCCTGACCTGAGGATTTTCTGCACAGACTCTGATTCAAGTGTACATTTTCCTAATTCTTTTTGTGCAAAACATGGATTTTTTGTTTTAGTCTCCAGCATTATAGTGACATTTTATAAAATTTCGAAGGGTAAGAGGATAAATAGAGAGAAGGAGTTGGGAGAAAACAAAAGAGAGGAAGAGGAGAGAGACAGAGAGAGACATAACATTACAACACAAACAGGAAAAGCAACAGAGATTAGTTCTTTGCAAAAGAGTGGTCACTATTCCCTGTTTTTCTATCTAGAGGGTTGGATTTTCTCTCAAATCTTAGGTAGATACTTGTAATGCAATCACTGTACTTTGGCTGTGCAATTCCATGACTGGCATAGGTCTTGGAGAAGGGCTGAGAGAGAAAAATGAAAAAAAAAAAAAAGATAAATAGCTGTACACTGTTTGGGTACATGGGCATTTATTTTAAGTCCTCTGGCCAGAAAAAAAAAGGTCTTCTCTCAGAGATTTTAATGGCTACAACTACTGCTTAATCTGATCTCAAATAGTGTCTGCCTTCAGGCCAATGCTGGCTGATAAAGGGAAAAGTTCCCAGAAAATGCTTTCCTGTCATATTGGTCACTCCTCATTTTTGACTTTCCTTCCCAATCCACGATCTATACTTTACTATTCAGAACACTTATGTGTTTACTTTTTTTATGTCCAGAGTTTTGATATAATGGTCTTATTTATTGACCTTACAGAAGTCCTTGTAATTATTTTGTTAAAAATAATATTACACAGACAAACACAGACACACACACATAGTTTTTCCCAAGGGCAATACGTGATATAATTATCAAAAAGAGAAACATCCATCTAATCAGCAGCAGAATAGACATTTTTCAAAGTGTATGAAGATTGCAATTATATAGTGTGTTTTCTTTGACCACAACAGAATAAAATTAGAAGTCAATTAAAATTCAGCTTTATACCTCCCAAATAATTGGCAATTTATTTCTCAAATTTTCATGTTAGAATATAAGAAAGTTTAGAATGAATGATTTAAACTTATATGTTAATAAACTAGAAAAAAGAAGAAAATTGTAAAGATAAAAATGGTAATCAATACAATTTAATAAAACTTGAAATCAACTAAACCTAAGAATTGATCTTTTGAAAAAATCAGTGGAATTGATAATCATTTAGCAAAATTGAGGAAGAATCAATAAAAGAAAACAAAAGCCACCAATTTCTGGATGAAAGAGAGGACATTATTATACAAATATTAAAAGAATAAAATAATTTTATGAATGATGTTATCCCAATAAATTCAATAATTTGGATGAAAGAGACACAGTTTTGAAAGACTCAAATTACATAGGTGTCACAGGATGAGTTGACAATCTGACTAACATAAACTCACTTTTAAAATTTACCCACAGGGAAAACTTAAGGCAAAGAATTTTACGCTAATGAAGTCTATCAAAGATTTGAGGAAAAATTGATGACAATTTTACACAAAATCTCTCAGGAAATAAAGGAAGAACCAAAACATCACAACATACTCATAAAGTTAGAATGACCGTGTTAAAAAAATAAAAGGCAGATTATTTACAATAATATAAATCTACAGTCAAATATCTGTCATGAAGTGAGATTCAAGAATTTTTATTGAATGATATAAAAATCAGTCAAAATTTATAAATATAATATTAATCATGCTAGGTTTGGTTAAGCTCAGGAAATCTAATATTGATTTAACACACAGTAAAAAAATTTGATATTCACAACAAAAGATCAAAGGAGAAAAACATATAATATTCCCATAATTTTAAAACGTATTCAAAATTTAATGCCTATTCATGAAAAAAACTGTCAGCAAGTCATAATAAAAAGAGTTTCCTTAACCTGATAAAAGACATGGATGGAAAATTGACTTGATGGTAAAAGATAAAAAATTTCCCCCTAAGATCAAGAATAATACTAGAAATTTTGCCCTCATTCTATTTATTCAATATCATATTAGCAGTACTAGACAGCGCAAAAAGTTGTGAAAAAGAATTAAAATGAAATACAGGTTGGAAAGAAATAAACTCTTCTTACTCAAGGAGGCCATATGACAGTACATAGAAAGACCAAAAAATAATTATGAAAAGTCCAAAAAGAAAAAAATTTAGAAATAAAACAACTTATCAAGGCCACAGGATACCGGGTCAATAATCATAAAATTGATTGTGTTTGCACTTAGTACCAAAGAACAACTGGAAATATAATATAAACATCCTGTCTAATATAAGTGGGAAAAAACAGGAAGTAATAAGGGATAAATTTAGCAAAGAATTTGAAAGACTTGAAAAATAAAACATATAAAATATTGTTTATAAACCATTTTTAAAAGACCTTAGTAGTTCTGGATTTTCTACATTCATAGAATGGATTATGTCGTTTCTCCTCAGTAGATCTACACATTCAACACATATGAAAAGATTGTCAACATTCTTATTTAACAGGGAAATGCAAATTAAACCTCAGTGATAATCACTATCTAGCTCCTAAATTAGTTAAGATTGAAAAGATGGCCAATATAAAGTACTGCCAAAGATGTGGAATAATGGGTACTCTTTATTCACTGTTAATGAATGGTGGAAAACAATATATAACCACTTCAAAAATAATTTTGCCATTCCTCTTATAAGGAATTTTATTCCCAAGCATTTGCCTAATGCAAATAAAGGTATATGGGCTTACAAGAGTGTACATGACATCTCATTTCAGGCTACTTAAAACTAAAGCAACTGAAATGTCCATCAACAGTTAAACAGAAAAAGACATAGTCATATATTTACAAAATGAGCAAAATAAATAAGTAAGTAATGATACACACACCAAGATGGATGAATCTCAGATATACGTTGCTGGGTCAAAAAACCCAGGTGAAGAAAGAGGAGGGAAAGGGGGCCGGAGAGGAGGGGGAGCAAGAGGGGGAGGAGGGGAAGCAGGAGGAAGAGGATGGAGAGCAGGAGGAGGCACAAGAGAAGAAGAGATATATGGCACGCATTTCCGTTTATATAAAAACCTAATATAGGAAAATTTACATTTAGTTTGACCATTACTTAAAGTACTATCTAATACCAGAATGTCTTGAATAAGTCCATCATAACATCTCATATTTCCTACTTTAACTCTAGTTTTACCTACACTACCGTTATTGGAGGGATGCTGGTAAGAAAATTGAGCTTAGTTATAACTGTAATCAATTTTATTAAATTTTTAAAATAATGTTTTAAATACAATGTTATGTACTTAACTTGCATTTATAAATCTTTATTTTTAGTTTTATTCTTATTTCCTGGAATTAAACTTGTAGCAATGTTTAAGAATAATATATAAGGTACCATCAAGATGCAGAAATTTAAATATTAATTTGCACATAGACTTATTTAAACAAGAAAGTATATTTTAGAACACAATTAGCCCTATCAAAATCGTTTTAAATGTAAAAAAATATTTCATAACAATTGAAGTTAGAAGCTTTGGATTATTTAAATATTTAAATAAATTTGTTACTATGGTCCAGATGGAAGAAATAGTTCTTTATATTGAATAAAAATATGAAATTTTTGGGATGGTAACCTTTGATTAAAATTCCCAGCTATATCCTTAACAGGCCAGTTACTTCATCTAAAATGCTTTGCACTTCACTATTTTTTGTGGAATTGGAATTGGGGTAATTTGCTAGTATAATATTTAGGACTTTTAATGAATTAGATTCTTAAAATTTCCAGACATCTGAGACACATAATTCTTTTCCAAACTTAAATTCTTTTTCTCAGTTGAGTTTATCTTCTAATAAATGCTTGTATTTATTTGTTCTATGAAGTAGTGGATATTTTTATGAATTAATTTTGAACCTAAATTTTAAGCCAATGCATTAAAATTTACATA
Organism: Cabassous unicinctus; assembly: GCA_029593785.1. Lineage (NCBI taxonomy): Eukaryota > Metazoa > Chordata > Mammalia > Cingulata > Chlamyphoridae > Cabassous > Cabassous unicinctus. The sequence goes on from JAQZBX010111552.1 coordinate 9,718, forward strand.
TGAGAATTTAAGCATTTTTTGTCTCTAGTAATAGATAAATTTTATTTTTTCCAGATTTTATTTTTAAAAGAAGAATTTAGCTTTATTAGTGAGAAAGTAGAAATTGTGCTCTTTAACACATTATTTTGCTTGGCAGTTAAATTCTGTTCTTTCATGAGTGACTTGCAATATATTTCATTATGGTACATGGTTGTTTTCCTTTTATAAGAATTACTTTTTATTCAATGGCTGCTTTTCTTTCATATAATTTTGGTTCAGTTAAGAACATTTTCATAAATTGAATATATAGCTAATGCTGATTTTGAATTAATAAAATGGTTCTTCATATACTAAGCCAATAATATAAATAATTTCATGTTTTTCTTCAAATCCTTTCTTTTCTGAAGAGAGTAACCATAGATCTAATAGGAAACTTTCCACATGACTTGTAACAATGGAAAATGACTGCCAAATTCCATGGTTAGCCTCAAGCACAGTTGCTCCCTGCTGGTTATAGCTTTTACTGCTATTAAAAAAAAAATAGTTAATGCAATTAAAAAAAAAATCTCTCAGAAGA
>JAQZBX010111553.1:0-10273 GCA_029593785.1 Cabassous unicinctus
TTTTTTTTTTTTCCTTTTACCGGGAGGTCCCGGGGATCGAACCCAGGTCCCTCCATATGGGAGACAGACGCCCAACCATTTGAGCCACATCTGCCCCAGAAAAAGATTGCTTTCAGAGCCCATAACCCCCAAAATACCAAAAAGTATAGCTCAACCAGATTAGGCTCAAAATGCTGTTTGTTTTGGAAGTTAATGACGCTGGGCTCCTCGTTACTTCTCCGGTCCCAAGCCACCTTGTATCTGAAATTCAGGTCACACTATATCATTTTTAGTTACCCAACAAGCCTTGTGCTTTCCTGCCTAGAGGCCTTTGCACATAACTTTTCTTCTTGAAACAACTTTTGGGGCTTGATGACTCCTTGTCTTTGAAGAGACATTTAAACTCATATCTTCTATGAATGAGGTCTTCACCTCTGATCTGCCGCCTCTGCCCTCAAGAAAGTTTTCCTGATCCTGTACCCTCACTGATTTTTGCCCACGCCTTGGAAATTTTACCATCTTGGAACAGTCTTATTATGGGATTGTTTCCCATTCTGTGATATCTTTTCCCTTCTGTCACCTGGCTTCCAACACAGCATCTGACACAAGGTGTCATCTCAGTAAATATTTATTCAATGAATATAGATAGCTAGAGATAGGAATCATGGGTGGTGGAAAGAGTTCACGCTCTGTCATCAGAGCCCTGATTTCAAACTCCTTCCCTAGCCCTAGGCACGCAGGAGCTGTGGGCAAGTTCTCAGCCTCTCTACTCCTAATGTCTCCTGAACAAAAGAGAAAATGATTCCCAAGGCATAGGGTGTCTAGGAGAAATTAATGACATGGGTCAGATGCTCTGCCCAGCACCTATGGGCCCTGTAAAGTATTTTCTGAAAGGTCCATAACTTCTGAAGGCAGTTCTCAGAGAGAAGCTCTCCAAATGAGCAAGCCTGAATCATTGGAATAAGTGTGTAAGGCCCCAAGGAGACTACTTTGAAGAAATCCCTCTCCACTGTTTCAGCAAACACTGGTGTGTGGTGAAAAATGCAGCTTTGTTTCCTACTAGTGGAGACTCGTATTCACACAATGCCCAGGATGCACCAGCCCCAGCCAGAGGGTCCCGATGGCAAATTCTAACACATTTCCAGCTTCGTCTGTTGGCTCTGCTCAGCCTTCTGCAGTTGAACAGACTCTGGGCAAGATTCCAGAGTCTCTTCCTAGCACAGAAAGGTTTCTTGGGTTAAAAGAATATTATTTCTGGAGCCAGAAAAATGATCTTTCTGACACATCCCACCTATGTGGGACAGATGGCATCACAGAACATTCTGCCCAGTGAAAATCATTGCCCATGAGCAACAGTGTTCTGCCTCTGTGATGGCCTGCCACTTCAAAACAATTTTGCACAAGAAGCCTGCCATATTTCTGGGAGTTGGTTGGGTAGATTTGGACATGTGGTGCCAAAATGAGGGGCCTCCCAAGTCCCAGCGAAGCCTTGGGGCCACAGTGAAGATTCTGGAAAGATCTACTTTTGGATCACTCCCTGAGCCCACCAGTCACTCTCTGGTGAGGTTAATTCCCTGCAGTTCCCTCTCGTTTAGAAAACTTGTTGTAAAATATGTATGTAAAGGCACAGAATTCATTACAGAAATGAAAATAAACAAAACTGAAGACAAGTGGAATTTAATAAGTTCAACTGAGCATGTAATAATTTCCAATAGCTGAAATGCCTTAAAGTTGCTCAACACATGATAAGGGAGGAGAAAATTAACTATAGTTAAAATACAGTTTGCAAAGCATTATTGGGATGTTGCTGATAAAACACGAGGATTAGAGAGCTCAGACAAAGAAAAGAGGAGAGCAGCTTGTGCCCAGGGAAGTAAAATGAAAGGATTTTGTGGAGCAGGCAGTGCTGGGGAGACAAATGGGAGAATTCTCTTCAAAGGCTACTTGAAGTTTTGCTAAATAAAGCAGGTAGGTAATTCAGAGGAAGCTCAATTGAGGGGAAATAAAATAAAAACAATGTGTTGCATCTAAAAAGTGGCAAAAATCATCTAGTAAACATTTTACTAGCCACCCACAGATGGCACCACCTTAATCTTAAAAAAAGCAATGGTGCTGGGAATAAAAGAGTTGCCAGGTGCTTGGATGGATAAGTGAGGAAGATGTTTCCGGTCGTTTGGGATATTTGTGTCAGTCTAGAATCTGGGACTTTAATCACAATGGTACCACCCTCTCCTTCCTTCACCACCTCCTCCTGTCTCTCCAGGAATAGGGCTGCCTGGAAATGGAACCCTGTTTACAGGACAAGTCCTCAGTTATCCATGCATTTATTCATCAAGTTTTATTTAGTATCTGCCTTGTGCCAATCTCTATTTCAGGTACTGGATATACAAAGACAAGATGAGCACCTGGTGCCAAGAAAGGCACATGTTGACTCCCAACCTGATGAGTGAATTAAATGATTGAATCAGTGAATGGATGGATGGACAAGTGAGTCAATGTGGACATGCCTCTTCCCTGGCAGAGGTCGTACTCTGATAGGTAGAAACAAGGGAATGCCACAAGGTTCCATGTACTCTGTTAAGCGTCTGTGCAGGACTCGGTGGGTCCCGGTGGGGAGTGGGATCCTCACCCTGGGAAGTCAAGGAGAACTTCCCTGAGGAATATTGAAGGGACACTGGAGCTGAGTCTTCAGAAATGACCTTCCTGCTTCATGTCTACCTTGTTCTTTACCTCTAGCTCCCATTACAGGTCCCACCCTTGCTCACAAGAGTGAGTTTAACTTCTCTGCTGGAACCTTGACCCAAAATACTGGCACAGTTTGCAACTTGCCCATTGACTCGATCTGTTTCTGACCACTCCAGGGTAATGGTGCCACCTCATCCAGTCCTTGGCCAAGGATCTAGCCACTGTGCCAGACCCCACGTCTGGCCCGTGTGATCGACCCTCACTCCCCATGGACATGACAGGGTCCCCTGTATCATGACAAGTAGGTAGCTTGGTCACTTTACAACTACCCTGGATTAGTACCTGCCTGGTTTGCCCTTGAAGGTAAAACCAGGAGAAGTGAAATAGTTTGGAACTCATAAAGAAGATCACAGTGAAATAATCAGATAAGTGGAAAAGTGGGAAAGGACAGGATAAAAGCAGGGGTGAAGGGCCTACCACTTTGCTCATTTGACTGGCCCTTACCACCCACTGTGGCTTCTGAGCTACCTCTGGGGGACCCTGGGTGTATCAATTAGGGATCAGGGTCCTCTAGAGAAACAAACATAGCTGACAGGATATATATGTTAATATTAAGAGATTTAGTATAGGGATTGGTGAATTGGCTCCACGCAACAGTGGAAATTGGCAAGTCTCGATAACGTAGGGCAGGCCACAAGCTGGAAACTCAATGAAGGTGATGAGGAAATTCCCAGGAGAAGTAGGCTGGCTGAAGTAGAGACAAATTTTTTTTCTGACTGCTGACATCCTCAGTTCTCCCTTTCAGACCTGAAACTGATTAGATGAGAAGATCCCTCTCATTGCTGAAGGTAAATTGCCTGATTTGACTGTAGATGTAACCAGCCATAATGCAATCAACTGACTGATGATGTAAGCATGAAATCTCCTCACAAGAACAATCAGGCCAGTGCTTGCTTGACCAGACAATTGGACACCATAACCTGGCCAAGTTGACACATGAACGTACCCATCACATTGCAGCTGCCTGCATCTTTATGGGACCACGAAGGGTCCTCTCCTTGCAGTTGAAAGCTGGGTGAGGACTGGAAGATGGCAAGTGAGAGATGAGGAAAGATGTAGCTGAACCTTCCCCTTTTTAGCCTTTAATTGCTAATGACTTTGAGTGGGATTTGTTAAGGTGGTTCTTTGTAGTCAACCTTTTTTTTTTTTTTTTTTCTCAAAGTCATTACTCACTGTGGTTAGTTTGGATGTTTGACACATCCCGACCTGACATATTCCCCATCGTGGCACTTTATAAATGTTCCTGCTGATTAGAACTTTTATTTTTCATAATGACCCACTAATGTAATGATAATGCAAGTAATAGTCCATATCTAATGGCTTTTTGTTCAAAGGCTGAGGGAATTCATTTAATGTATTTAGTGCCAAACTCCTAAAAGAAAACTATTTAAGCCGCTGCATTTACTTATGCATTTTTATGACTCTCTGGGTAATAAAAGGGAATGGCTCATCTGGAAAGTTGGGAATTAAGGAAAAAGTTCAGGTCATTTGTGATCGCATTTTGATTGTCTGCACGCCATTTCCTTATAACAGGGATGCTAAGAAACCTCAAATTCTAGTCCAATGACAGGGCTAGGAGATTCTGAGCAGGAAGCTAAGGTTTTTGCAATATCTGGGGCTGTTCCAGGTATAATGGCATTTTCTTCCCCCATGAGTAGGCTTGCCAGATGAAATGCAGTCTACCTAGTTGACTTTGAATTTCAGATAAACAATACATGACCTTTTAGTATAAGCATATCCCAAATACTGCACAGTCATACTTATACTAAAAAAATCATTTGTTGTCTATCTTAAATTCAAATCTAACTGTATTTTTATTGGCTAAATCAGAGAACCCTATCCATGAGCCCTAGCCCTGGTACCATCTTGTGGCCTAGGATGAGACACCCTAGGAATGAATGCATAAGTGAGTGAGTACACATGATAGACTACTCCACTCCCTCCCTCTACTGATCACAGAGTGTTCTGCTTCTCCTTTTTTATCATCCTTGTTCTCTCATGAAAGAGTAGATACTCGTGGTCTATTATGTGCTGGCTATATTAGATTGAGAGGGCACAGTTTGAGTCCTAGCCACTTGCTTGGAGGTCATGAGCATTGCACAGTTTTACACACACATAAGTTGTGGTATCAGCTCTGAGTTCAAGTCCAGATATAGGACTTTGGTCAAATGACACACTCTCCAACCTGCAGTTTCTCCTTTGTAAAATGGAGATAATACCTACATCATTGGGTTGTAAAGCATCTGGATGGTGGACCCTGTGATGTGCCTCCCAGGTCCTCCTTCAAAAAAGTATGAATTGCCCCAGCTGCTGGGAGAGCTGTTGACAGAAACATTACCCCTTTGGGAATTGCCAGAGCTGCAGAGAGGCTCCTTGCCCAATGTTAAACCCCTTCTTAGGGTGTCGCCTAAACAGAGACTGATCCATGTAAGAGTAAAAAGGCCCATCTACCTCAGCCCAACTCTGGACAACTCTAGAAGAGCCATTTAAGCTCTAGAGCATCTCCAGGGTTTGTTGAGGCTATCATTGGGCCTGCTTCACAGCTCCACTTCTCCCTCTGCCTAGTCCTGTTTCCTTTCCTCTTCTTCCACAGGATTTGATCCCAAGGGAATTCCTTAATAAATACCCTACACTCTAAACTCTGTTGTAGACCCTGATTCCCAGGGAATCCAACCTGCACCAGTATGATACAGTTCCCGGCACACAGTACTGGTGTTCGCCCTATGGAAAACATTAATAACAACAAAAGAATGGTAAAATCAAACATAAAACATTGATCTAATTTTCCATGGCACCTCCTTAACCTCATTCTTTGAAAGGACTTCCTTTCTTATGGTGGTGTCATTGACATCAATTAGATGGTGATCTTCACAATAGAAGGCCTATGCGTGCAGTTGCGCCTCTCATTGGGCTGGAAACCCAGGAAGTGCTAAATAAAAACTTGAGCAGCATTGAGCTACTTGACCTCAGAAGACCAGATGAAGCTAATTGCTCTCAGAAGACTAGATTGTTTTGGAAAAATCATAAAAAATAACTTCAGGGGGTTTTACTTATATACTCATGTACAAGAGATACAGGAGTGGTTGTAGTGGGAAAGCAAGAGGTCCTGTGACATAAGGTCATGTAGGAAGAGTGGTGAACCCCCTCCCTGTCCCAAGACCCACCCAGGCCCTGGGGGATGGTGGGGCAGGAGATCTGGGGTGAAGAGAGAGGAGGACACATCCCGGAAATTGGAAATAGCTCAAGGTATCAGGGGAAATTAGGCAATAAGTGGGAGTCAGAGGCAAGTGGAGATGACATAATGAAAAGCCTGTGTAGCAGGCTAAGGAGTTTGATGTTTATATACAGGGAAATGGGGAGTTACTAGAAGGATTTAAGCAGAGAGCGGTGTGATCTGATCTTGTTTTAGAGAGGCCACAGTGTGGAGAATGTGCAGCATGGGAGACAGTCAGAAGGCAGCAGCAGCACTCCAAGAACCCTGATGGGGCTTAGCCTGGGCAGTGGAGATAGAAACCAGACACTCTGTTTGGTACAATTTGTAGACATGGTGAAAGATGAATTCACAGATGTGAAATTAGAGAGGCTTCCAGATGGTTATCCAGGTTTTTGACCTTCCTTCACTTCTCTGCCTACCCAGCTCATTATGCAAGACCCAGCAAAGGTCTACCCTCCACCTCTGGAAAGTCTGCGAAAGTTGACTCAACAATGACCACCTCTTCCTCTGAAGTTCCTACAGAATTATATCTGTGTGACCCAATTGCATAGCTGGAGCTCTGAATCCTGCTTTCTGTTTCAAATGTCATTAGGAAATTCTCCAGGCAGAAGCCGTCCCTTGTCTCCCTCACGCCACTGAATGCACAGTTGATTGTTTCTTTCTAGTTCTTTCTCAGTGGAACAAGCTCCGGCCTCTCTCGCTCTTCTCACATGCAGTTCTTTGGCCTGGAACACTCTTCCGCCCCTTGCAGTTGTGAGGTTTCAGATCACCTGTCACTTCTGCAGGGTGGCCCCTCCAAAACACCCCATAGGCCACTTTCCCATAACATCTGTCCTCATTGGATCCTGTACTTCAACTTCTTAGTACTTATCACAGTTATAATTATTAGAGTCATTACTTTGTGCTGTATCTAGAATACCTATCATAGTACTCGCTACGAATAAATATTCGTTCAATGAAAGAGTTGCTTGTGGACTACACGGTATACATGAGAAGTCATTGTTCACATTCCATCAGCCTGGCCCTGTTTGTGGGCAGAAGCCATTTGAAAAGTTATTTTCAGTGGGGGTGAAGCTATGGCCTCTCTCAACAACTTTTTCTAGGATTTAACAACACCTGCATCACAAAGTTCTGTTTTACAGCTAGTCCTCTTCTCTTGTGGTATAGGAGATCCCATTTTCACCTACTCTTTGTTCAGTGGAGTTGTGAAGATAATCTCCATATCCAAGACATAAGTGCATCATGTATCCAAAAAATACAAAGAAAACCTGCTATGCATAAGCCCTGGGACTGGCCCTGGCACCAAGGTCTATCTCCACATGTACTACACTCAGCTTAAACACTCCCAATGGAAGCCTGATTTGTTTGTGATTGGCCAGGGAGCCGGTGTATGTGGAGTCTCAGAGAACTAGGATAATGAATATTTTGGGATTGGATGCCCGGGCACAGTATGGGGCTTGTGAAACTCAGTGGAGGGGTTGCTGATATTTTGGCTTCCAGTGTGGAGGGAGGGGGTCCAGGAACCTTGTCAGCTTTTGGCTCCTCTCAGCTCCCTGTCTGGGTCTTGTCATTCAGATTATGTAGGTAGGAGCTGCTCTAGGAAGATGTGGGGGTGGAGGAGGAGGTATACCTAATGGCTCAGGGAATATGAGGGGCTGCCAGACAGTTAAGAAAACAAATCACCCTCCACAAAAGCATGGCAATGCTTTTGACTGTGTAATTCTTCAGGCCTGGAGTCACTTCTCGGCGGTAGGAATCTGGTGAGAGCTCAGGCTTTGAGCTTAGGCATTTTGCCCGGCAGCAGAGCAGAGAGCTGCCCCCTCCAGTTCTGGGCTGGCCCTGCTAACTGTTCTCCACCAGCTCAGGCAGCCAGTGATGTGGGATGGGCTACGAGGGCCGGGCACACTGTGTAGGTTAGGGTATGGGGTGGGCGTGCTCAGAGAGGAAATCAGGGCCCCAATGAGTCAAAGGGGCCATTTTCAAAATTGTTACCTCTCCCATTAATCCTTCTTTGAAACTATGGTAGACTGAGTTATATATCCTAGAAAAAACATATTCTTCGTTTTAATCCTGTTCCTGTGGATGTGAGCCCATTGTAAACAGGACCTTGCCAAGATGTTATTTTTAGTTAAAGTGTAGCCCAACTGAATGAGGGTGGGTCTTAATCCTATGACTGGAAGCCCTATAAAGAGAAAGTCAGGGTGAGGCACTGGGAGCTGGAAGTCAGTGGAAACCAGAAGAGCCAGACAGGAAAGGACAGTGTCATGTGACAGGAAGGCCAAGGAACCCCAGGATTACCAGCTAGCCAGAACGATGCCACCTCTGGAGGAAGCACGCCTTCTAGCCTCTGAAACCGTGAGCCAATACATTCCCATTGCTTAAACCAACCCACGGTGTTGTATTTGTCATAGCAGCTGAGAAACCAGGACCGAGACTCTCATTCCTTTTTAGGTTGAAGAGGCTTTAGACTTCTCAGATTCCCTTTTGGAAAAATAATGAGAGACTTGAAATTGAGAGTGTCCGAGTATGATTCACCATTAATGCCTTGTTGGGTGGGGGGAGCAGAGGACTGTGATGGCAGCTAGTGAGAGGTTAGAGATAACTGCTTGGTGGGAGTGAGGCGGGGCTTTAGGAAGAAGCTGAGCCAAGCCGGAAAAGGGCTTTACAAAAAATAGGCGGCGGGTAACAAAAAGAAACTTTTATACCACCATGATGGATGCTAGTTGATTCCCTGAATCAGCGTGTATTTATTGGTATCTACCATGGGCCAGGCACTATCTAAGCTCTGGAGAAACTGATGGACAAATCGGGCAAGGCTCCTGCTAACAGGGCTTCCTACCGTTCCAGAGGTGTGAGGCAGACAATTAAAAAAAAAAAAAGCCAAGTCTTAAAAAAAGGTAATTTCAGGTGTGATTTTTGCAATGAAAAGAATAACGATAATGCAAGATGAATTGTGGGAGCAGGGGGAAGATACTTCAGATAGGTCTTCAAAAGGGGATCCCTAAGGCTTGTCATGAGGGCTGAATGAATGTCACAGTCATGTGACAGCCCTGGCAAGGGGAACAGCTAGTGCACGTGCCGCAAGGCAGACTGAGCTTGGTGAGTTTGAAGAGCAAGAAGGACATCAGTGTGACTGGGGCATGGTAGGCAAGGGGAGATGAGCTGCAGGTGGGTCTAGTAGACCACAGGGAGAAGTTTCCATTTTATTCTAAGTAGAAAGTGTTTAGAGAGTTTAAGCAGGAATTGTCAGAATCTGCTTTATGATCAGATTTCCTTCTTGAAAAAACCACTCTGGCATCTTTGTGGAAAAAGGATTGCAAGGGATAAGAGTGAAAATATGGAGACAAATTAGGGGGTTTACGCAGAGGTTAAGGCAAGACATGGTGGTAGCTGAGTATGGGATATTGGCAGGTGGATGAAGAGAAGGTGTAGAAATGGCAGGACTTGCTGGTGGATTGCATGTGGCTCTGCGAGGACTGTTAAGGAAACTCTTAAGGTTTTTAATTTAATGTAATTTTTAAAACTTTTTATTTTGAAATAGTTTCAAACTTATAAGACAGTTACAAAATAATGCAAGCCATATACAGAGGCCTCCAACATGTCCCTAACCTCCCCACAATTTTAACATTTTGCCACATTTGACATATAATTCTATTTATCCATCAGTCTATCATTCCATCTATCTAACTGCCCATCTATCTATTTATCAGCCTATTTGTCTGTCTGTCTATTTATCAATCTATTTCCTGAGCACTCGAGTGTAGGTCGTGTATATCATGCTCCTTGAACACTTAATACTGCCATGTATTTTCCTAAGAACAAGGGCATTCATTTATGTAATCACCTTAAGTGCAGTTATCCTGTTCAAGAAGTTTAACATCGGGGGCGGATGTGGCTCAAATGGTTGGGCGTCTGTCTGCCATATGGAGGGACCTGGGTTCGATCCCCGGGACCTCCTGGTAAAATAAAAAAATATATATAGAAGGTGCATGGGCTGCCAGGCTCTGTGTGCCGGTGAGCCACCAGGCCCCGGGAGCCATGCAGCAAGATGATGACGTAAAAGGAGAGAGACAAGATGAGATGCTCCGAAAGCTCCAAAAACCAGGAGCTGAGGTGGCACAGATGGCTAGAACACCTCTCTCCGACATCGGAGGTCTTCAGGATCGAATCCTGGTGAAGACTGGAGGAGGATGAGAAGAGATGAAACAGACACGGAGAATTGCCCAGCAAATGGACACAAAACAGCAAATGGGGAAGGGGGGGGGTTAAAATGGATCAAGTAAATAAATAAATCTTTAAATTAAAAAAAAAGAAGTTTAACATTAATATAAAGCT
>JAQZBX010111554.1:0-10273 GCA_029593785.1 Cabassous unicinctus
TAATCAACTTGCAATCAGGGTGCAGTCTGATAACCTCAAGGAATGTTGCCATATCAGGGGCTGAATATGGGTCTCTGCTGATGACAGATTGGTTACTCAGCAGTGGCTGTAGGCAAGTCAGTTTTGGTGAAGGGATGTTCATATTGCTGAGCATATGTATAACCTCCATCCTTACTCCATGACTACTTTGTTTAAGAGCTCATTGGGCAATGATATGAGTCATTGTGAAAGAGGTTGAGCATTAGCCACAGAGCGGGTCTTTTTATCCACTAGATTATTAAACTTTTCTTCTGCTGAATTCACCCTCTGGTGTGCATGCATGTGGGACACAAATATTTTCATGTTTTTTGTCCACTCAGAAAGGTCTATCCACATACCTCTTCCCCAGGCCTCTTTGTCACTAATTTTCCAATCATGTTCTTCCCAAGTTCTTGAAAATCCAGCGAAATAATTGACAACAGCCCGTGAATCAGTGTCAAAATGCACCTCCAACCATTTCTTCTTCCAAGCAAAATGAATGACCAGGTGAACTGCTTGAAGTTCTGCCCACTGGGAGGATTTGTCCTTACCACTGTCTTTCAGGGACATCCCAGAAATGGGCTTCAGCACTGCAACTATCCACTTTCAGGGGGTACCTGCATATGATGCAGAACCATCTGTAAACAAGGCCCAAGTTTTCTCTTCCTCCATCAATTGATTGTAAAGTACTCAATAAGAGGTCAAAACTGTGGACTGGGAAAGACAATGTAACATGGCAGTAGTGGTGACCATAGGCATTTGGGATACTTCCTCTTGTAATCAACTTGTGCCTTCAGGAACTGCTCAAGCCTTATCTCATATATACCACTTCTACTTTATTTTGGACTGCTGCTTTTCATGCCCAAACTTTTGGATTTGTGGGTCAGACGACACCCAGCTCATGATAGGCAACTCAAGTCTCACAGTAACTTTGTGATCTATCATTATTCAGTATCTACTAAGGCTCAGTAGGAGGCCAAAAGCTGTTTCTAAAGTAGAAGGTAGTTATCTGCAAAGGATGGCAGGGCTTTGCTCTAAAATCCTAAGGGTCTGCATTGTGATTCTCCTTTAGGGGCTATCTTAAAGTCTCCAGATGGCATCTCTATTTGCCACTGACACAGCACCTTTGGATATGATGAATCATATATCCCAAGTGATACTAAAACTTGTGCAGCAGTCTGGACCTGTTGCACAGCCTCCTCTTGTACAGGTCTCCAATCAAAACTAGCAGTTTTTCTGGTCACTGAGTAAATGGCCACAGTAGCACATCCAAAAGAGGAAAATTTTATCTCCAAAAGCCAAAGATTCCAACAAAGCATTTGCCTTCTTTTTGTCATAGGAGGGGCCAGATGCAAAAGCTTATCCTTCACTTTAGAAGGGATATCTCAACATGCTCCACACCACTGGACACCTAGAAATTTCACTGAGGTGGAAGGCCCCTATATATTTTTTGGATTTATCTCCCATTCTCTCTCATCAAATGCCTTGCCAATAATCAAGAGTTATTGCTACTTCTTGCACACTAGGTCACATCATGATATGATCAATATAATGGATGTGTGTAAGGTCTTGTGGGAGGAAGAGACAATTAAGTTCCCTGTGGACAATATTTTGATATAGGGCTGGGTAGATTACATAACCCCGAGGCAGGACACTGAAAGCATATTGCTAGCCTTGCCATCTTCATTCAAACACTTTGTGGTGATCATTGCTAATGTCAATTCAGAAAAATGCATTTGCCAGATCAATAGCTGCTTACCAGGTACCAGGGAAAATGTTGATTTGCTTAAGCAATGATACAATATCTGGAACAGCAGATGCGATTGAAGTCACCACCTGGCTAAGTTTATAATTATCTACTGTTATCCTTGAAGTCCATCTGTTTCTACACAGGCCAAACAGGTGAGTTGATTGGGGATGTGGTGGGAATCACCAGCCTTTCATCCTTCCAATCCTTGATTGTGGTGCTAATCTATGTAAGCCTTCCAGGAATCTGGTATTGCTTTTTAAAATTTTAATACATATTTTTTTATTAGAGAAGTTGTGTGTTTACAAAACAATTATGGATAATGTGCAGAATTCCCATTTATCACCCTTTCTCCAACACCTTCTAATATTGTGGAACATTTGTTACAGATTGTGAAAGAACATCAGAAGACTATACCACTACATTCTATAACTTACATTTGGTATATATTTTTTCCATACATCTTCTATTATTAACACCATGTATTAGTATTTTACATTTGTTAATAATTTATGAGAGAACACTCTCATATACAAACTGTTAACCACAGTCCATTTTCCACTACATGGTTCGCAGTATTACACACTAGCATTGCTTTTGATTTACTATTTTGCTAGGTAGGGTCAGTTCTAGGGGCTTCCTTTTGGCCTTTCCAACTATAATAGCTTTCTCTCCACAAGTCAAGGAACCCATGTGGGGATTGTGCCAGTTCCTGATATTTCTATTCCAATTATGAATTCTGGAACTGGGGAAATAACATAGAATGGGTCCAGGGAACCACTGGACCCACCGTGAGACAGAACTGAGCTAAACTTCATCAATCACCTGAAGTCAACAAACCCCTACACTCACTGGTTGACCACAGTGATGTTTTGGGTCTCCTGGAATTAATGTCACTTCTGAACTAGGGTCTGAAAATCCCCAAAATGTCTGATCATTTCCTTTTCCCAAATACACAGTTATTTGGGTGAAAAGCCATAGACCTTCTTGGGGAAAGCTAAGAGGAAGATTAATAGTATAAATTATTGGCAGTGTAGCAGGATCTTTCCCCAAGGGGAACTGGCCTTCTCATCATTCAAGGGTCTCTGTGTCTGTAAACTGTCTCAAGTTTGGGAATTGATTAAAGGACCATGATTCTCTGTGTCTATAATTCAAGTTAGGGTTTTGTGCATTCGACCAAGAACTCTTCTGCTTATGCAGATCAAGTAGGAATTTAATAGACCATCTATGTATTTCAATTCTACATGCCTCTATGTGGCTCAGAATTTTTTTATCTTTTTAAATAAGTTTTATTGATATATATTAATAAAGCATACAATTCCTCCAAGGTGTACAGCCAATGGTATTTGCTATAATCACATAGATGTGCATTCATCACTTCAATCATTATTAGAGCATTTTCATTATTTCAATAATAATAATAATATTAAACAAAAAGCAGACAAAGAAACAGACAAGAAAATTGCTTACCTCTCAATCTCTCTATGATTCTCTACTATACATAGTTGCTGTTTCTGGCTATTCTATCTAAAGTGTATAGTCAATGACTTTTAGTATAATCACAATGTCGTACATTCATTATCTTTTAAATTCTAGAGCAATTCATTTCATCAAAAAGAAAGGAGAGATCATTAGAAGATACTATGAACAACTGTATGTCAAAAAACTAGAAAATGTAGATGAGATGGACAAATTCCTGAATATACATCAACCAGCTACACTGACTACAGAAGAAACAAAAGACCTCAACAAACCAATTACAAGTGAAGAGATTGAAACAGTCATCAAAAACCTCTAAAGATGAAAAGCCCAGGCCTAGTTATCTTTACAGGTGAAATTTACCAATTAGTCAAAGATAAACTAAAACTGATCTTGCTCAAGGTCTACCAAAAAATTGAATGGGAAAGAATGCTACCAAACTCATTCTATGAAGCTAACATCACTGTAATACCAAATCTGGTAAAGATACTACAAATAAAGAAAATTACAGAACAATATCTCTAATGAATATAGATGCAAATCCCTCAACAAAATACTTTCAAACAGAATCCAAAAGCACATTTTAAGATTTATATACCATGATCAATTGGATTTTATCCAAGGTTTGCAAGTGTGTTTCAACACAATAAAATCAATTTGTGTAATAAGCCACATTGATAAATTGAAGAAGAAAAACCATGTGATCCTCTTGATTGATGCAGAAAAGACACTTCACAAAATACAGTATTCTCTCTTGATTAAAACAATACAAAAGATAGGAATAGAAGGATGCTTTCTCAATACGGTAAAATGCATATATGAAAAACCTACACCTAGCATTGTACTCAATGGTGAAAGAAGGAAAGTTTTCCCACTGAAAGCAAGAACAAGACAAGGATCCCAACTGCCACCATTATTATTCAATATTATGCTAGAAGTTCTAGCTAAAGCAATTAAGCTAGACAAATAAATGAAAGGCACGGAAATAGGAAAAGAAGAAGGAAAACGTTCACTATTCCCTGATGACATGATCCTCTATCTAGAAAATACTGAATAATCCACAACAAAGCTACTAGAATTAATAAATGAGTTCATCAAAGTGACAGGATACACGGTTAATATGCAAAAATCGATGGTGTTTCTATGTACTACTGATGTGGAATCTGAGGAGGAAATCAGAAAAAAAATCCACTTATAATAGTGACTGAAACAATGAAATATTTAGGAATAAACTTAAACAATGACATAAAGGACCAGTATTCAGTAAACTAAAAAACATTGCTAAAAGAAATTGAAGAAGACTTAAATAAATGGAAAAATATTCCATATTCATGAATTGGAAGACTAAATATCGTTAAGATGTCATTTCTACTAAAATTGACTTACAGATTCAATGCAATCCCAACATGCAGCTGTTCTGCAACAGCTTTTGTTGCAGAAATCAGAAAGCCAGTAGTCATATTTATTTGGAAGGGTAGGGAACCACAGAGAGCAAAAAAAGTGTCTTAAGAAGAAGAATGAAGTTGTAGAACTCTCACTTTCTGACTTTAAAGCATATTACTTAGCTACAGTGGCAAAAAAAGGCATGGTATTGGCATAAGGATAGACAGATTGGCCAATGGAACTGAATTGAGAGCTCAGAAATTGACCCTTACATCTACAGTGAAGTGATTTTTGACAAGGCTGTTAAGCTCACACAGCTGGGCCAGTACAGTATATTTGAAATATGGTGCTGGGAGAACTGGATAGCCATATCCAAAAGAAATAAACAGGACCCCTGTAACAGTTTGATATAATTGATGAATTCCAAAAAACAATATTTGATTTTGTTTGTAGACTGGCCTTTTCATCTGGGCATTTTAGAATGTATTGGATTCAGAGGTTTTACTTTTACTTGATTAAATGACTATGGCATTGATCCATGGCTAATGGCAAAGCCCCAGGATATGTTTATCAATTGAAATGAATGTGCCACACTAATGAAGGATGTTCATGTGGGAGGGTGAAGGAAGTGTGGGGAATGAGGCATATGGGGATCCCTATATCATTTGTGTAACTTTCATGTAATCTAAGTATCTTTTAAAAATTAAAATATAATGAAAAAATAATAATAAAAAAAACTACAGACTACAAGTGTTAGAGAGAATGTGGATAAATGTTATCCACTGCTGGTAGAAATGTAGTATGCTGCAGCCATTGTGGAGGACATTTTGGCAGTTCCTCGGAAAGCTAACTAGAGAAATGTCATATAATACAGCAATCCCACTGACAGTTATATACCCAGCAGGACTGAAAGCATTGACATGCACAGATTTATGCACACCATTGTTCATATGTCATAGTGGCATTATTCACTATTGCCAAAAATTGGAAACAACCCAAATGTCCATCAACCAACAAATGGATAAACAATTTGTGGTACATACATACAATGAAACATTACTCAGCTGTAAGAAGGAATGCATTATTAACACATGGAATAACATGGATGAATCTTGAAGACTGTATGTTGAAGAAAGAAAGCCAGGCACTGAAGGACAAATACTACCTGACCTCACTGATATTAATTAAGCAAATTGTGCAGGCTCACAGAGTAAGAGTCTGGAAGATAAGTTTACGGGAGACATAAAGTGAGAAGAAGGTTTTTAGTCAATGCCCATATGGGAAAAATCTATAATATGGTGGAAATATGCTGTTGTGCAGTGGATGGGCATAACAGTGATTCAGTGATACTATTGGGCTTGTTGGTGCTGGGCTGTGAGGGGAGTAAGGTGGGGAGGATGGCTTAGACTGTCCATGCAACTGGGCAGATGGTTAGGGGAGAAAGCAGGTGAACTCTGGGGATTTGTGGTTTTGTAGCTGAAACTACAATGCTGGGAATGTTCTTTTGGCAAATATGGCAAGTTTGGGTTACTGGTTTAAGTTGTTGAATGTGGGGGGCACGTGGGACAGGTCATACCTGGGGCAGGCTTCTAGGGAGTGTGTAGCATTCATCTTGTTACAGTGTGTTGTACCAGGGGGTGGAGACTCACATAATGAGTGGGAAGGTGTTGGACTCCCATCCTGGGAAGTCTTGCTTTGATCTCTACTGGAAGGGCAAGAGTCCTTTGAGAGCATAGGTAATGCCTACTAGGGGAGGACAAGTCAGTATGTTAAGCTCTCAATGTTGTAAAATTAACTATGTATCTGGTCCTACAATGAGTTAATCTTTGTGGTTACCATGGGTCCTGAGGGGACAGGGAAGGAGGAAGAGAATACATGAAAAATGGAACATTTTGGGGGTGATGGAATTGTTCTACATGGTCCTGCAATGATAGATAGAAATCGTGTCAAATTTCATCAAAATCTGCAAAAGTGTATGGTCCAAAATATAAAGCACAATGTAAATCATTAACCATGGTTAGTAGTAATGTTTCAATATTTTTACATCAATTGTAACAATTGTAACATACACATATAAAATGTTATTAATAGGGGAAAGGAGAAAACAGAGAGAACGTTGGGTATATGGAAATCACCTATATTCCTTACATGACTTTTCTGCAACATAAAGCTTCTTTGAAGACAAAATGAAAAATATAAGACATTGGGCAAATGAATGGAAGCAAATGTCATTGAACATACAAAACAACAGATCTTACAGTGATAAAAGACATAATGTTAAAAAATGTTAATTATATATTTTTAGTTTTTTATTCCAAACTTTTAAAAAATTTATTTTATATTTTATTATTAAAGCCATCATTATTAAATCATTTTCCTATTCATTGTATTCATTTATTTTGTTGGCTACAATTTTGAAGAAGTTTGGGATCACAGAAGTGTTACAACAGTGGCAGGGGAATTTCATTGGTGCAGGATGTCAGAGATGAGGTATGCATGGGTGCAGGTTCACCTGAGGCATATCTATAAGGCATATGAATGTGTTCAAGTGTTCATGGGGCATTGTCACAGTGGTGGAAATCCACACAATAACCAAATAAATATCAAATTCCTATCCTGGAGAGTCTCTGCCACATTCTCTAATGGGAAGCAAGAATGCTTCAGTGACCCCTGAAGGAGGATGGATCATTGACAGGCCCATGATTGTGATGACTGTACATATGAAACTTTCCTTTTGATATTGAAACTTAGCATAATATTATAGGGTGCCTAAGCATAACCTCCTAAGATCCTCCTTGTTGCTCAAATGTGGCCTCTCTCTAATCCAAAATTCATCATATAAATGCGCTACATTTTCCCCAGCATTGGACATTACTCCTGGGGATGAGCCTCCCTGGCACTGAAGGATTACCACCAAGAACCAACTAACCATGGCACTGGAAAAAAACTTTGATCAAAAGGGGAAAAGTATAAAGACAAATGAGTTTATAAGTCTAAGACACTTCAAAGTGAGTTGGGAAGTCATTTCAGAGGTTGTGCTTATGCACATCTCAGCAGGAACTCATTGACTGCCAAAATAAATATTACTTCAAGTAGCAGGATTCCTGGGGCCTCTGGAGACATTGAGACACTATAGGCAGTGCAGACTGCTCTGCCAGTGTGCCCTACTTTGGAATTTACAGTCCCCAGTGTGATAGAATTGGACTCTGTTATGTTTTACCTACAATGACTCTGCTGCCTGTCTATTTGAACCTATATTCAGGACTATAGTTGATAGTTATATGCCCAAAAGACTTAAGTCTTTGGACTGTCCATGTGCCAGTTGTGCCCTGAATTTCAACAGACTTGCAACACCTACTCTCCAGTTCACTGTAGTCATCCAAGACAACTTACAAAGAAATGATGATTGGCAATAACCTTTTCAAGGAACAAAGCCTGCAGCTGCAAGCAAGATAGTCCAGTCCATCTTACCCCATGGGATCTAAGCCCACTCTCAGTTAGAGGTAGAATGGGCATCACCATCACAGAGTCCTAAGGATTGGGAAATGGACGATGAATTAGAGTTACTTACAGTTGTTCTACTGTAGACTTGTCATCCTGGCTATGGAAAAACTTTTGTCATGGATCTGGAGGCAGTGGTAACTTGAGGTTCTGAGGGGGAGGGAGAAGGAAGAATGGGTGTAATTTGGGGGCATTTTTGGACTTCGGAATTTTCCTGAATGACATTGCAATGACAGATACAAGCCATTGTACATCTTGTAATAACTTGCAAAAATGTGCAGCAGATAGTGTAAATTACAATGTAAACTATAATCAACACTGAGTGGCAATGCTTCAAGATGTGTTCATCAATTGTGACAAATGTACCTCACTGATGAGGGATGTTGTGGGAAAGTGTGGGAAGGCTACGGAGTGGGGCATACTGGAATCCCCTATATTTTCTCTGTAACATTTATGTAATGTAAGTTTCTTTTAAAAAATAAAAAAGAGAAACAGGTCTAAAATGGGGTATTTTGGGGACATTGGGATGATTCTGTATGACATTGCAATGATGTATACAGGCCATAACACATTTTGTCAAAACCTATAAAATTGTTTGGTGCAAAGTGTAAAACATAATGTGTACTATAGAGTATGGTTAGCAGCAATACTTCATTATGTATTCATCCACTGTAACAAATACACCAGTCTAATGATAGACGTTTTAAATGAGTGAAAGTGTGGGAGGGGGAGGGTGTCAGGTACATGGGAATCTGCTGTATTTTTGATGTAGCATTTATGTAATTTAAAAGTTTTTAAAAATAAAAATAAAATGAAAAATTTATTAATAGTACCAATTTTGGCAATGAATGTGTGAGATATTTAAGGGATAAAAAGAGGATATAAAATGAATGTTATGAACAACTATACACAGAATTGATAGCAGATGAATGGAAACATCTTTCCAAAATGATAAATTACCAAAATTCACTCACAAATAAATAAATAACATGAAGTGCTGCATAATGTAAAGTAGCCGAATTTGTAGCTACAAACTGTCAGAAAAGGACATTTCCTAGTATAGAAGGTTTTATTGACCAATACTACCAAGTCCTGAAATACTTAAAGGAGAAATGAATCCATTGCTCTACAGTGTTTTGTAGAAACTTATTTCATGACAGTATTAGTCATCCAAAGGGGTGCTGATGCAAAATACCAGAAATCTGTTGGCTTTTGTAAAGGATATTTATTTGGGGTAGAATTTTACAGTTACCAGGCCATAAAGTGTAAGTTACTTCCCTCACCAAAGTCTGTTGCCACATGTTGGAGCAAGATGGCTGCTGACGTTCAGCCTTCTTCTTCCTCTTAAGGCTCCATGGTCCCATCTTCTTCCAATATCAGCTGTAGGCTGGCATTAGTCTCGTCTCTCTCCCAGGGCTCAATTCTCTCCAGGCTCAGCTGCTTTGTTTTCTCCACAAGGTCAGCAATAGGCTAATGGGATATCTTAGCTTTGTCTCTCTCCCTGGCACTAGATTCTCTCCAGGCTCAGCTTTCTCCTCTCTCCACATGGTCAGCTGTAAAGTCTCAGGTGAATGGCTCATCTCCCTTTCTGGGGACTCTGCCACATCTAATGGAACCTTCTCCCTTTCCTCATGTATCTGCTTCTCCTGTGTGTTTACTGCCTGGGCTCCAGAATCAAAACTCCAATTCTCTTCTCTGCCATGTTTTATTTTCTCTGTGAGTCCCCACCCACGAAGGGGGTGGGGACTAAATGTCCTACTGATGTGGCCCAATCAAAGCCCTAATCATTATTTAATCATACACAAGTACAGTTTACAAACATAATCCAGTATCTATTTTTGGAATTCATATACAATGTCAAACTGCCACAACAACAAAACCCAAATTAGATAGTAGCAGAAAATTAAACTACCTAAAATATGTTTAAATATTAGCATATTTTTTCCAGCAGAAAACCCCACAAAAATTAATAAACAAAAAGGTTAATAAAGTTTGACCAATTGATTTCTCCCTCCAGCAACCACAACTAGCAGTGGCCACCTGGGCACCCTGGGGCCAGATTTAAGAAAATGAGGCAAAATCAGACAGATGGTGGTGTGGGGAATAGCAGGTTTCAATATTCCTCTAGAAATAATGGGAAGGTAG
>JAQZBX010111555.1:0-10274 GCA_029593785.1 Cabassous unicinctus
AAAAAAAAAAGAAAGCTATAATCAAGGACCTAAGTACACAACTGCAGAAACTAGAAAAAGAACAGCAAACTATGGTCAGAGTGAGCAGAAAAAATGAAATAACCAGGATTAGAGCAGAAATAAACATATGGAAACATACTCTCAGGTTTTGTTTGACTGTAAAGACTTTAAGCTTGCCTTCATTTCTAAAGAAATGTTTTGCCAGAAAAAGAATTCTTTGCTGGCAATTTTTCTCTTTCACTACTTTAAATATATCAAACCACTGCCTTCTCACCTCCATGGTTTCTGAAGAGGGATTGGCAAATAGCTTTATTGGAGCTCCCTTTTAAGTAATACATTGCTTTTCTCCTGCTGCATTCAAAATCCTTTATCTTTGGCCTTTGACAATCTGAATAGTAGATGTTTTGGAGTAGGTCTATCATGATTTATTCTTTTTCAGGTATGTTGTTCTTCTTGAATATAAATATTTATGTCTTTCAATTGTTATATTTTTTGCACGCTTTTAAATTGTTCTTTAAGCTAACACGGTGTCAACTTAATAACTTTTATGTCTTTAGTCATGTTTTCCTTCAATTCTATAATTGACTAAGGAGGTTTGTTTGGACATTAGCTACTGTCTTAAATCCTGAGTTTCATCTACATTCTTGGCTTGTTCCTTTGCCTGGTCCATATCTTCCTATTTCTTAGAATGGGTTGTTATCATTTGGTGATACCTAGGCACCTGCATATGGTGATGATTTTGTTCTGTTTATCAATTTCTCTCTCTTGCCTAGTGGTTTTATTTCACAGCTTTTAATTGATTTTTACTTTACTTTTTTCTAAAGCTTTAATATTGACCTGTTTAAGATATCAAACCTGCGGTCAGTTGCTGCTAATTGGGCCCAACCAGGTCTTTTTTTGCCTGGGAAAGAACTGAAAGAGACCAGTCTATTTTCCTTCACTTTCCTGGATGGCCAGCAAATGGTGCTCCTCAGCAAATCCTTCCACATAGATGAATCCTTCAATTTCCACTACCTCTTCAGAGCTAGCAAGTTATGGTAATTACATTCACCAATGAGAATCCAGTCAACCTTCTGCTTCACCCTCCCTTTTCTCAGGGAAGAATCTGTTCTTTCCCCTCTCTACTGGCCACTCAGCTCTAAGTTTTACTAAGACTGTTGTATACGGGGTGGGGGCTGGGTGATGTTCCCAGCTGCAAGTGTAACAACTCATGGTTTTCCCTTTGGTCTCTCCATCTCTGCATCCCCAATCCCTCCTGGAGGATGGCAGTGGCACTTCCTTGGTCTGCAGAGATTTCCAAAGTGGCTTCCTTAGACTTCTTCTATGCCTTCTCCCCTATTTTGCAAGAGACTTTGCCCTACCTGAGCTACACTGATGCCCAATTTTCACCTTTAGAAATGTTTTACTTATCATAATACATGTTACTTAAGTCTTGTAACTGCAGCTAAACATGTGCATTTGCTTCTGCCAGTTTTAACATTGCTATTTTCCTTATCATTCAAGTTGGATTTCTAGTGAAAAAGAATATTCCAAGCACATGGTCTTAATTATCACCACAATTTCCTCATTTATGTAAAATAGGTAAAATCATCTTGGCTAAACAATCCATTGTTCTGCCACGTCCTAAAACACATTCCTAGAATGCTGAATTCCAGTTGGAGAACTTGGATTTATAGATTTATAAAGATATTTTAAATTGATTGGAATGGTAAAGAAGGTCCATCCTAATTTTACAAATGAAGGATTATATTTCATAGTCAACTAATGGAATAACAAGATAAGTTGCCTATCTCTAATTTTCAATACATTATCATCTCAGACATAAGAAAAACAAATATGTACACAAGTACCACACTAATACAAAGTATTCATAATAAGGAAAACAACATGTGTGAATGGATATATAAGAATTGTACTTTCTGCATGGTTTTTCTGTGAATCTCTAATTTAAAAAACCAGCAAAAGGTATTTGACTTTTCAGGAGGCATTTGGCATTTGAGAATACCATCAGTAGGTTTAGCCTGGATTGTTAGAGATGCATCCATTCTCATACTCACGTAGATAAATTGGCTACTTTTTGATTCATGTAAACAAATTATTTAATTCTTTCTAACCAATCTTCCTAAAAATGTATCCCAATTTCAGTTTCCATGTTGCCAGTCTCAGTAACATAGACTAGCTTTTCTCTTCTTCTTTCCAAACATTTTTACTCCTTCTTTCTTGTGATTATTATAAAGTAATGTAATACCATCTCTATTAATGTTTCTGTGGTAATAAATGTTAAACCTTAACAGATAAATAACTCTCTACTGGTAGAATTTCAAGCATAATTGATAAGCTAAGAAAGAACTATTGTAAACAAGCTTTTAAGTCATTGCTTCAAATCACACTGTAATTTCTCACTTCACATATATAAAACCTAAACCCTAGTATTTAAAATATTTTATGGTCATTATAAATTCAGCACAAAGGTATTTAAAATTTATTTTCAAAACTATAAGTCACTTTCCCTCATTTTTCCTTTCAATGGAATTAAAATCATTCAAATTTGTGTATATAAAGCTCTTAAAGTAGGATTTTTGGAGATTAAAAAATGTATAAATCGATCCAGAGTATGATAGCATCAATTGCCACACAGTGTCCTTTTGTACTGAATAGTGAAGTAGAAATATCCATAGTAGTCAAATTAGGTGTCTAATTAGATTAACAATTGCAATTAAAACTTTTTAAATTATTCCCATTCAAAAATTTAGTGTTTTATTAGAACTTATTTCAAGGTTGTATTCCTATTTATGAGTGAAAAAACTCTGTTATATATTTAATTCCAGCCTATCTTTACTTCACTTTTAACTTAATGCATGAACTTGATCCCTTCACTTAAGATTTCTCAGCTATTTTTCCCTTGCCAGTAGTCTAAGAGTCTGCCTGATTGAACCCATTGAATCTCTATAGATTCTTTATCAGGTAATAAACCAAATCACGTTTGAAAGGCATTTTAAATGCCACTATATTAAGACTGTCTTTTCATACCAAATGTGGAAAATGAACATGTACATATTTTAAGACAGGTTATTTTTGATAAATTTCTTGTAATCACATAAATGCACTGAATTCAATTTATTAGAAATATGGAAAGAAATATGAAGAAAGGTGTACAGTATATTACTTTAAATCTGATACAAACTCCATATGGTGTACCAATCAAAAAATATATTCTATGCTCTTGAATCAGTTAAAATATTTTTTCCCTATTTTCAAGTATATCTATAAAAAGAAAATATGATACATATATCTACAGGAATCATTTAAGATCTTCACATATATTTAAATAGTAATATGCCCAGTGTGATGTGAATGTGGTCTATGCTTGTTGGCAAGGCCCCAGGATGTGTATATCCATTGCGGGTGGTGTGCCACACTGATGAAGGATGTTGGTGTGGGATGTCGTGGGAGGTATGGGAGGTGGAGAACATGGGAATCCCTGTAATTTCTGAGTAATAATTAGGTAATCTAAGCACCTTTAAAAATATATATATATATATATAAAATAACATTTATGTAAGCAAATGCACATATATGCATATGTATTTATATATCATCTTACAAATATTGGTATGTATTGTGAAAAATTTTGATTTTTACCCACAATAAAAAAAATTATGAGAAATAAAAAATAAAAATAAATATATAGTAATATGCTTTTCAATACCCATAATTTAGAAGAGTAGACTATTTCAAAATCAAAGTAAACATTATCTCCTTCATCTGGCTATGCTATTTCCTAAGAAGATGATTTTAATACCTCAAGTCTCTGCACTTCAGTTTAACTATAAGTAAGTTGTAGGAGTTAAATTAAATGATCTTTCAGGGCCTCTTCTGGGCTGGATGCATAATTGATTTTGAGGTAAGTTCTAATAAAGCAGCACCTGGATATTATCTTGTTTCCAAGCACATCAGAATAAATTCACAATAACTGCCTCAGTTCATTGTATCTCCTATTTCTTGTAACATCCTGGATACTAAAGTCTTCGAATCACACAATAACTGCAAAGTTAAATATCACAGAGCCACCAAACTCTCCCTTTCATTGGACCTACCATAACTTGATAAACTCCCTAAACACTGCTGCTTTTACATAATCCACATACTTAAAAATCTCCAGTTAACACTGTAATTTAAATCTTCATTTAGCCATGAGATTCCTTATGGCTGTCTGCTGCAGGGGAACCAGGCATTCACCATTCCTAACCAGGTCTTGCATAGCCCATCAGAGTCTACTCAACTCCCACCATTTCCAGATAGATTTCACTGATTATTGCAGCCTACCAGGGAATAAATACCCAAATCTCCTAAGTCTTTTGACATTTAGAATTGACTACTTGGCTTTATATTGTTTGTTTATTTTTGTGCACTTGTTAAATAAATGAGTTTATCTCTATAATTGAATCTTAACTTGGTGAGTATTAGGACCAGTGCCCCATATTCTCTCTGAAGTGGACATGATGGAAACAAAACAAAACAAATCTTTATGGTCTTCAGATCTGTTTTGAATGTTAAGTCTCTGAGTTTCAAGATTTTCTTGTACACTTCTCTGAAATACAAATCACCAACCTTCTGATTTATTTATTTCCTTTCAACTTTTCCAAAACCATAAAAAAGAAATTATTGTTGCTCTCCTTTGAATTCACTTATGCAGTTGACAGGGAAAGGGTAAATTACTATATATGGATTCTCTAAAAATATGTAGCCACAAGGATGCTCTATATTACCAAGTAAAAGGTGTAATAGTATCAACAATTGATCACATTTCTATTACTAAATTATGGCCAGAGTTTTCCAATAAGCATTAGTCAATATGCAAAATATCATTAAATTACTATTTTAATAATAAATACCAAATTATATTTCTTATTGATCTTGGACAGTGATTAGTTGTAGGCTGCTTAAACAAAATTTTATAGGTGTCCAATGTCCAATTCTCTAGGTGCCCTATTTAAATCTAAGATATATGCAATGATCCACAGCTGCCATAGAATAGAATAAGCTGATAAATTCCATGAAAAATCTATTAATAAATCTCAATATGTAAATAGGTCTGAAGAATCCAGAAGATGGCACTTACCTACTCTCTAAGGAAAAGTTTCAGTTTATTCTAAAGCAAATTCAAGGAACTTTTTTCAATTTCATTTCAATTTTCAAGAAAAGAAGAAACCAGTATTTTCAGCATTTATGTTGGCATATATTCTTAATCAATCCTAAGATAGTATATTTATCACAGTCTCTTGGGAAAATGAAAACAAAGACAATACATGGTTCCTGTTTGTTTTCCCAACAAGTTTAAATGAGAGATATTTAATTTGCAGAAATTGTATTCCAGTACCCCTCTGAGTTTGTAAATTTCCATTGGGATAAATTAACCAATTAATAAATTAACAAGGTGAAGCAGAACTTTTTCTTTTTTAAACTTTGTTCAAAGGACTAATCATACTAATATCAATCAAATCATCTTTTTTTCCCATGCACATCTTGAAACTAAGAAAAGACGAGTTTCCATTTTGCTATAGGAATAATTGTAGGATATTCTGAAGGCCTCAAAAGAAAGCACATAATGCCTACAACAGAGGAAAGAAAAACAGTAGAAAGAGTAATAAACCCTTAGTTGTAGTTAAATGGGAAGCACTAGTGTTGCCTCAGTTTATCATTTAAAGTCTAATAAAAACTTTAAAGAGTGAACACAATGCATTACATTGGTAGTTTGAGTCTGTTTTGTTCTTGAATTGGTCTATTCCTGTGGATGTGAACCTACTGAGGATAGGACCATTGATGTGATTACTTCAGTAAGCTGTAACCCATAGTGGGTCTTATGGATTGTGTGATAGAAGAATGTGACAAATTTCCATAAAACTTGGAAGGCCTCCCTGAAAGTGTGTTGATAGGGCTGAGGCTAGATGATAAAAACAAATGCACAGAGTCTAGAGGTGAGAATAGGAGGGGAGACAATACAAATACTAAAGGGAACATGTACAAATTGACTATGGATGAGTAAGGGTGTCAAATTGGGAAAATAACATGTTCTTATATTACTGCAGTAGCAGCCTCCAAATCTAGCTTTCCAGTGGCATTTCCTCCTCTTTCAGATTTTTCCTCATATTGAAGCCAGAAAGCATTTTCTAACACACAATATGTACTTTATCATTCCATAAATCTCTCATTTGTTCCACAGTCTTTCTTGATAAACAACTTAGCATGGCATACATGGACATTTGAGTTTTGGCTCCTGTTTTAGTTTGGTAAGAGCTGCTGGGAGCAATATATCAAGAATAGTTTGGCTTTTATAGAGGAAATTTATTAAATTAAAAGCTTAATGATTTTACGCTGTGAACACATCCAAATCAAGGTATCATTAGAAATGCTGTCACCAAAATTTGACTTTAGGGATCCTGGAGTCCACATGGAAACATTTGCTTCTCTTCTGGGCCTTTTTGCTTCAGCTTCAGGCTGCACCATCTGTGGCTTCCTCTCTCCCAGGTTCCTCTCTGAGCTCCCAGGTTTCTTCTCTTCATCTCTGGATCTTTTCTATGTGTGTCTGCTACTTTCAGTCCTCCAATTCTAATGGACTAGAGCAAGATGCTTCAAACTGTTATAGTTACCATTTAGGTCTCTATATTTATTTTCGCTACATCATTCTTTCATGTGCCACATGTTCTAACCATGTAGAACACAGCTTACTAAATACATCATGACCATTTAACTAGAGCCATTGAACATTCTTCTCCTTTTGACTTCAGTTTACCAATTTCTACTTGCCCTTAGGACTGTGCATTCATTTCATTGGCTCCAGGACAGGAAAATGTTCCTAATTCCTTCCTCATCCTATCCCAGCCTCTGTGTTTTAACAGTCCTAGCTGATCTAATGTGGTTCTTATGCATCATTATGTTAAACATATTACACTGTATTGAAATCACATGCATGTCTGTTTTTCTTCCACTAAATGATATGTTTTACAGGGAATGGATTTTGTTTAATACATTATGTCTCTCCTACAACTATTGCTATGCCTAGAACATAATACTCTAGCAGTATTTGCTGAAATCATGTCGTTCTTCTTTCAACCTGCAACAGAGACATTTAAAGTAGATTAAATGGAACAATTGTGGACTCACACTAGTGTCAGTGTTTATTGGTTTATTTGTTGCTGTTGTTTGATCACCAACACTTTATATTCTTTATTAAATTGGTAATTGTGGAAGTGACCAAATACCCATATTAATTTAAGTTCAATATTCATATGAAAAACAAAAATAAAAAAAATAGCTGAGTTGCTGTAGGAATATAGTCATTTACCATATTTGAACATTTGTGGCCTTATTTAAAAAAAGGGGGGGGGATGAAATAAACAATTCTCAAAGTACATTAAAATTATGAATTTGTTTTCAATTATTGTCTCTGTTACTGCCTTTATACAATAGGGACTTTATTTAATTTATGCTAAGACCCTGCCATCTATAGGTAACTCTAATTCTCACTAGTAAGAGAAAAACAAATTTATGCTTTCAACTACTATTTTTAGAGGGGAATTTTGTACTCCTGTATTATGTTTTCAAATTTTTGATAATTGATATGTAATTTAGCTGACAATAAGATATCATTTACTATGAGAGGAGATCCAAGATGGCAGAGGAGGGAATGGCAGGTTAAGCTCCTCCTCTATTAATTGTGGGAAGGTAGGCAGGCTTACCTGGCAGAAAGGAACATGCAGGACAATGGGGGCAATTGGAGAGAGAAGCTAGAGAGGCTAGGGGAGAGGGAAACAGGGTAATTGATTTGACTGGAAGACCGCTGCTCAGTCATTTCTGAGAGTGAGGAAGAAACCCAGGGGTCAGGGGTGCACCCCAATGCCCAGCAGGCTCCTGAGGTGGGGAACCTGTGGAGCAAACATGTGTGGGAAGTGGCACCCAGCCAGCTCAGGGAGCTATAGAAGTGGGGGGTGGGGATATAGAACTGGTGGAGGGGCTCTCAGCCAGTTCCCATGAAAAGTAGAAACACCAGCCATTGCTTAAGTAGATCCAGGAAGAAGGAAAGGGGAAGCTAATCAGGAGACTCTCACACCCACCTGCCCTGGATGAGAGAGGAAATGGGTGAGGGGGTGGGCTGACAGGTGCCCAACAGCCCTGGTGAGAGAGGAGCTGGGAGAGGAAGCAGGGAAGCTATCAGATACACAACCATCCTGAGGAAAGGGGATCAGCAAGAGGCAATGGGTGAGCTGTCAGGTGCCCAAAAAGCCCAGAAGAGAAGGGAGCCAGAGAGGGATCCACCATGTGGCCAGGGACCCAGCCAGCTCAGCAGGGGAGGGTCAGTTGTGGTACAAGCATCCTTATGACAGAAAACTTAGACTGAGATTTTTTTCTTAGTTTTTTATTTTTTTATTACTTATTCCTTGTGTTTTTCTTTTCATCCAGGTACCTTACTTGCAGAGGACAGGCTACAGGGTGATTGATTGCTGAGCACTGGATGAATGAGAGGTTTGCTAGTAGCCACAGAGGAAGGCAAGTTTTTTCTTATTTTTCCTCTTTGTTTCTTATTTCCCTTTTTCTCCCTATTTTCATGTTTTCTTTATTTTTAAAGAAGTTTTGGATTATGTAAAAGTTACATCAAATTATAGAGAATTCCCATATTCCCCACCCCTCCCCTCATATTTTCCCCTATTAATAATGTCTTTCATTAGTGTGGTATGCTTGTTATAATTTATGAATATTGAAGCACTGCTACTAACTATATTCTGTAGTTTAAATTATGATTTACACTTTGTACCATGCAATGTTATAGGGTTTGACAAAATGTATAATGGCCTGTATCTATTATTGCAATATCATGCAGAACAATTCTAAGGTAATAAAAATACCCATGTCATACCAATTCTTCCCTCTTCCTCCCCTTAGAATATCTGGTAACCACTGCCTTTATATCAATGTTACAAGTTCTTCCATTACAAGAAGAAGAATTATACTTTGTTCCATAGTTGCATTGCCCTCTTATGTTTGTTCTTTCCTCAGTCTTGAGGATTTGAGAAAGATGATGCTGACTCTGCTTCCAACTAAGAGGGGCTTAGATCCCATGGGGCAGATGGATGGAACTATCTTGCTTGGAGTTTTTGTAAATATTCTGTTTTTTGGAATGGGTGTTGTCCATCATCATTCTTTTGTTAGTTGTCCTGGGCAAGTCTGATGAACTGGAGAGCAGGTGTTGGCTGCAACTCTGCTGAGATTAAGGGCTTAAGTAGCACATAAGTAGCCCAAAGATTTAAGACTCTGGGGCATATATTTAACTGGTACCATGCTAATTATTGGTTCAAATAAAATGGACAAAATACTCATGTATAGGAAAATTATGAATGAGTCTAACTCTGCTACATTGGGGAGATAGGTTATCTTATATTCCAAGGTAAGCCCTAACAACTGTGTGCTTATTTGCTGAGGTTGAATGCCCTGCTTATAGTGTCCAGACATCTCTAGAACCTTCAGGTTTGAGGCATTGTTTTCTATGGAAGTCAGAGAGATCTTCTGAAGACATACATATGTGTAACCTCTGGAATGAAATCCTGACTCACGTTTAAAATCTCTTAGCCAAAAAATCTCATTTGTATTTACTACTTCCCCATTTAGTCAAAGGTTTCTTTCCAAATGCATTGCTAACTGGTACTTGGTAATAATAACTCTGTGTCAGAGAGGCCCATACCCATGCCAGGGCAGTGAGCTTATATGCTGAGTTTGGCTTAGACAGAGGCCACATATGAGTAACAAGATGTTCAGGAGTTAACTCTTAGGCAAAATATATGACTAAGCTAAGTTTCAATTTTATAAGAATAAGGTTCATAACTACAAGCATTAATAAGATATTACTAGTAAGACTAATAAGATATTTTTAAATACCTTTCTTAGGATCCACAAGCAGGACTAGGATAAAATTTGAATTTTGGGCATTCTGAATCCATAAATTAGGGAAATCACCTAGTCTGGACATACTAAGCAAACTGTGACCTAAACCATAACAGTAATAGCTAGCATTTACATGGTCTTAATATCTACCAGCCTTTCATTGTTCTGTGTCTACATGTGTTAGATTATTTCATACTAATGAGAAATCTATGTGAGGGATAGATTCCTCTATATTTTCAGATGAGTAAAGTGAAGCATGGAGAGGTCAAATGAAACATCCAAGAACACATGGTCAGTAAAGGATGAAGCTGAGACTCAAACACAGGAACTAAGCTGGA
>JAQZBX010111556.1:0-10273 GCA_029593785.1 Cabassous unicinctus
TATTCTTTTAATTTTTATTTTTGCAGATAGAAGTTGATGTTTCCTAATTCATTCTTGATTCATTAAATTGGTCAGTCAAGGTAAATTGGTTAATTTCATTGATCTTTTCAAATAATTGACGTTCTGTTTGATTATCTGTAGTGTTTTCTAGTCTCCATATCATGTTATTTCACTCTAATCTTTAATTATTATCTTCCTTGTGCTTGCTTTGTGTTTTGTTTGCTCTTTTTCATTGTTCCTTAGGTAATTGAATTGAAATCATTCTTCCTTTTTTTAAACAAATCAATTTTATTGATACATATTAAAAAAGCATACAATTCATCCAAAGTGTACAATCAGTGGTATTTGGTATACTCACATAGTTGCGCATTCATCACTCCAGTCATTATTAGAGCATTTATTATTTCAATAATAATAATAAACAAAAAACAAACAAACAAACCAGAAAATTCTTCACCTCTCAATCTCTCTGATTCCCCTGTTGTTACATATCTGCGACTTCTGGTTATTTTTGCACATTTATTTATTTGTTTATTAAGCAGTTTTGTTGAGAAATATTCACATACCATACTATCTATCCAAAGTGTATAACAATAGCTTTTTTTTTTGAGGTTCCCGGGGCTGGGGATTGAACCCGGGACCTTGTATGTGGGAAGCCAGTGCTCAACCAACCACTGAACCACATCGGCTCCCCATTAATAGCTTTTAGTATAATCACAATGTTGTGTATTCATCACCACAAAAAAATTTTAGAACAATTTCATTACTCCAAAAAGAAAAACTCCACACCCCTTAACAGTCCTTCCCCAGCCCTACATAACCTCTAATCTTACTTCATCTTTATAAATTGATTTGTATTTACATTTTATATAAATGGAATCATACAATATGTAGTGCTTTGTGTCTGGTTACTTTCACTTAGCATAATGTGGTTTCTGTCTGATATTAATATCTTGTATATAGAATTAACATACATTTGTTCAGTTTCAGAGAAAGATGGTCTTTCATATGCAATATTACCCATCACAAGGGTCCCTCTCTCCCAGCTCCCAGTCTGGGGCAATGGTTTCAGCCCAGGAAGGGCAGGCTGCTAGCCCTTCTCATCTCATCCCTCCCGTTCCCCAGACCCACATTGCAGAAGTTCCAGAAGATTCCAGGCAGGGTGACTCCCTGGGGTACCTGGTCTCTCTTCCCCCACCCAGGCTTTACTCATAGAGTGAAAGCTGTACCCCAGGCACTGCCAAAAGCACTGGGGCCCCAATCGTTACCCTCTCCCGTAGCTTGCTGTAGAGCAAAGTCTTCCTCCATGCTGGTGGGGCAAGCAGGGAAAACGGAGGCTGCCACCTTCCCCCGCCACTGCAGGGCTTACTCATAGATGGGGTATGTGTCTGCCCAGGGAGAGAGGCAGACCTTAAGGACGATGAGTTCCGCAGCTCTGCCTGAGGACACCGACTTTATTTGGAAAGGAGAGTGGAAACTCCATACCTGAGGTGGTGTTGAAATAATAACACTCTCGGTGGAGAAGAAACTAAGGGGAGGCTTCTAGCTCGACTCAAGCAAAGTGCCAGAACAGCTATAAGTTTAATAGAAATAACCAGGAAAAGAGACAGCCAAGAAAACTCCTGCTAGGATCACAGACAAGTCTGGGATAAGGAAGTTTGTGCACACGGGCTAAGTGGCAGCCACACAGGAGTCTTCCTTTTTAATATAGGTATTTGTAGCTATAGATTTCCCTCTAAGCACTGGGTCAGTTTCATCTCATAAATTTTGGTTGGCTGTTTTTTGTTTGTTTTCTTGTTTTCTCTCATTTCAAATTATTTTCCAATTTTCTTTGTAATTTCTTCTTTGTCCATTGGTTATTTAAGAGTATGAATTGTTTTAAATTCCACACATTTTTGAAATTTCCCAAACTTCTATTCATTATTGTTTACTAATTTAATTCTATTAATGTCAAAGAACATACTTTACATGATCCCATCTTTTTAAAATTTATTGAGGCTTGCTTTATGGTCTAGGACATGGTCTGAAAAACGTTCCATGTGTGCTTCAGAAGAATATTTATTCTGCTATTGTTGCATGGAGTGCTCAGCAGACATCTGTTAGAACTAGGTGATTTATTGTATCACTGAAGTCTTCTATATGAATGCTAATCTACTGGCTAGTTGTTCTATCCATTATAGATAGTGGGATATTTAAGTCACCAAGCATTTTTCTCATTGTCTAGTACTCCCTTCAGTTCTGTTGGTTTTGCATGATGTTATATGAAGGCTGTTTTTATGTGTATTTATGTTTATAATTGTTATGTCTTTCTGATGGATTAACATTTTTATCACTTTTAAATGTCTCTCTTTGTCTCTAGTAAAAAAATTGGTCCTAAAGTCAATTTTGTCTGAAAATAGTCTAGCCTCTCCAGCTCTCTTTTATTACTATTTGCATGGTGTACCATTTTTCAACTTTTTAATTTCAACCTATTTTTGTCATTGGATTTAAAGTGAGTCTCTTGCAGATGGCACAGAGTTGGATCATTTTCAATGTTTAATCCTTCTTCCAACCTCTGATATTCAATTTGAGTGCATTATTCATTTACAATTAATGCAATATTAGCAAGAAAGCTTTACATCTGCCATTT
Source organism: Cabassous unicinctus (assembly GCA_029593785.1). Classification (NCBI taxonomy): domain Eukaryota; kingdom Metazoa; phylum Chordata; class Mammalia; order Cingulata; family Chlamyphoridae; genus Cabassous; species Cabassous unicinctus. Next base: position 2,630 of record JAQZBX010111556.1, read on the forward strand.
TCATATTGGTCTTCTATATATCTTATGCCATTTTGTTCCTCTAATCCTCCATTATTGTCAGATTTTGAGTTAGATATTTTCTAGTGTGCCATTTTAATTTCTAATTTTGTTTGTTTTGTTCACTTATATTTTTTAGTTATTTTCTAAGTGGTTGTCCTGGGGATTATATTTAGTATTTTATCTTAAAACAATGTAGTCTGGATTAATACTAACTTAATTTCAAGGGTATATACAAACTTTGCTCCAGTATACTCCTTTCCTCCCTCCCTGTTTAGTGCTATTATTATCATACCAATTACATCTTTATACATTTCAAGCATATGAACACATTTATATAATTATTGCATTTTGAATTTGTTTCCATTCACATAGGAGAATAAAAGAGTTAAAGAGAACAAAAAATTATATTATATATTTGATTTACCTATGTAGTTATCTTTATTTTTGTGTGTGGATATGAGTTACTTTCTTGTGTCCCTTCTTTTCAGCACGAAGGATTCCCTATAGCACTTCTTGTAGAGAAGTTTTGCTAGAGGTAAATGCCCTCAATTTTTGTTTTCATGGGAATCATTTAACTGTTACTTCATTTTTGAAGGAGAGTTTTCCTGGGTACAGCATTCTTGGTTACCATCTTTTTCTTTCATCATTTTAATGTCCTTCTGCTGTCCTTTTACCTCCATGGTTTCTTATGAGCAATCAGCTGCTAATTGTGTTCAAGAGCTCTTCTTTCTTTGAAGAGTATCTTTTTCTTCTTGTCTTCCAACAGTTTGACTATGATGTGTCTAGGTGTGAATCTCCTTGACTTTATCCTAATTTGAGCTTCTTATCTGTGCAGATTAATGTTGTTCATCAAGTTTAGGAAATTTTCAGCCTTTATGTCTTTGACTATTTTTCTGCCCATTTCTCTTTCTCCTCTCCTCTGCAATTACCATTATTTGTATATTGGTATCTTAGATGCTGTTCACAGGTCTCTAAGGCTCTGTTCATTAATCTTTATTCTTTTTTTCTTCCTCAAACTAGATAATCTATTTTGACATACATTCAAATTTGCTGTTTGTTTCTTCTGCCAGCTCACATCTATTTTTGAGTCCTTCTCGTGAATATTTCCTTCCATTTAATATAATTTTTGACTTCAGAATTTATATTTGATTCTTTTTTATAATTCTTATTTTCCATTAACTCTCAGGCATTATCTGTTTTAGGTCATTTGGACATATTTAAAAGGGTTGACTTAAAGTCTTTTTCTAGTCAGTACAACAAGTGGGCCACTCAGGGACAGCTTCTAGCAACTGCTTACTTTTCTGTGTCTGGTCTATACTTTCCTGTTGCTCTGTGTGTCTCATAAATTTTGCTGAAACCTGCGCATTGTACATAAAGTAATATAGTCACTCTGGAAATCATATCCCTGCCTTCCCAGTGTTTATTGTTGTTCTTGTCTTGTTGCTGTTTTTGTTGTTTATTTTTTACTGCCTTTCCTAGATAAATTCTATAAAGTTTGTATTCACTGTAGTGTGTGCCCACTTAAATATCATATTGCTTAGCTTAATTTTCAGCAATTGTTTGTCACTTAGTTCTTTAACTGTCTTGAACCAAAAGGTCTTCTACCATTGCCAAGCAACAATGTACATGTACTCTGGCATACCTCCAGAATTCAGGTATTTTATAACTCTGTTTTAGCCTCCTTTTTTAAGCTACTATATTAGTCAAAGTCAAAAGATCAGAGTGTGTGGTGGTTTGGAGTGTATATAGTCCAGAAAGACATATTTTCACACTTAACCCATTCCTGTGATTGTGAACCCATTGTAAGTAGGATCTTTGGATGGCAATACTTCAGTTAAGGTGTAGCCCACCTCAATTAGGATGGAACTTCATAAGCAGAATTAAATTCAGACACACACACACACACAAAGAAAAGACAAAAAAAAAATTCAGACACACAAAGAGAAAGCCATGAGAAGCAAGAAGCTTAAATTCAATTGAAACTTGTAGAAAATGGAGAGGCCAGGAGAGGCTGCCATGTGCATTGCCATGTGACAGAGGTACCACAGGACCAAGGATCACCAGCAGCTAGCCCAGGAAGACCAGTCTTTAGAAAGAAGGCATTGTCTTGATGACACCTTGATTTGGACTTTCTCTTAGCCTCAATCCCATGGGCAAATAAATTCCCATTGTTTAAGCCAACCCATTACAATGTATTTTCTTGAGCAGCCAAATAAAGTAAATCAGAGACCTTTGAGGTGTTTCCTAGGCAAGTTCACAACCCTGCACATGCATGCAGCCTGCTTGATTCCCAGGGATATGTCAGAGCTTTCAGAGGCCCATAAGGATATCTTTTTCCAAGATCTTCCTTTCAAGTTTTTGTCCAAATTCTTGTTGGCCTCAACTGTTATTGCAGTCTCAGAAAACTACAATGTTAAACAATTGCTGCTGAAGGTTTTTGACAAATGCCCTGAGGATAGGGTCTTTCCACCAGAGCAAGCTCTGAGACAAGTCAAACAATAACAATGCCCTGCTAATGGGATGTTTTTAAGGAGCTGTGAGACAGGTAAATTATTGACAATGTACTTGAGATGGGACTTCTTGAGGATATCTACACATATTTTGCCCTTTCCCTTGGCTTCAAGGCTGCTATTTTTCACAGCTACCAGGGGTGTGAAACTGTAGATTTTCAAGGCTAACTTGATGCTGAGGAGAGGTGGATGAGAATAGACCAAGAGAAAATGTCACAACTTCTCCAGCTCCTACTAAGACTCAGCAGTTTTTCTTGAATAAACACTCTTCATATTGTTTGAAGTCTTTGTCTCATTTCCACAGTTCTGAAAATTTTGATTGTTACAGCTCTTGCCGGTGTTTTTTATGCTTTTAAGGAGGAATGAATTTATGGAAGTTCTCACACAACTATTCTGGAAGTCCCATCTTTCCTGCCTTCCTTATTACACATCTATTTTCTACTACTTTTCTACTATTATAAAATTCTATAGCACTTTTTCTCAATTTCAATTATGTTCTCTGATTTTTTTTCTTTCATAAAGTACAAACTATTTCAAATTATTCTTTTTTGTGGTGGTTGTTGTTGAGGTACCAGGGGCTGAACCTGGGGCCTCAGTGCTCAACCACTGAGCCACACTGGCTTCCCTGAGTTGGTTTTATATGTTTGGTTTGCCAGTTGTTTGTTTTTGTTTTTATCAGAAGGCACCGGGAACCGAACCCGGGACCTCCCATGTGGGAGGTGGAAGCTTAACCACTTAAGCCACATCTGCTCCCCTATTCTTGTATTGATTAGATAAACAATATTTTAATAGGACTTTGTGATGCAAATTATTATAAAAGTGGTTGCTAGCAAATTAAAAATAGAATAAGGAAAAGATCTAAGAAGGATATGCTTAGTTTGAGTTGGGAGCAGAATATCAAAGTAGAGATATATAGCAAGCAGTTGATAAATAGGGGCTGGAGCTTACAGATACATCTTGAATAAAAGTATGTACGTGGAATTTGTGACTAGAATATGATAGTTTGAAACTCGGAAACTGTCAAGTAGGATGATGTACAGAAACAAGAATGTTTTTGAAGGTGGAAACTTGAAAATAAATCAGATGGTTAGAGAAAGAAAAGGACCAGAGCAAGAATAACCAAGAAATGTAGGGAGATGAGGAATATAGAATGTTATAAAATAAAAGATGGAGAGTGTTGAGTAGGCAGGTTAACAGTGCCATACACTAAAGGGATTGTGAGGCATGTAACTTGGGAAATAATTAATATTTCTTGAACAAAAAGTAGTGGGTGATATTTGAAGCAGCAGTTACAGCAGATTAGAGGAGCTAACACTGGTATGTCATGAAATAAGAAGTGACCATGTGAATACTGCTTTTGAAAAAGTTTAGTAATTATGGGGAAAAAAGAAGTTAATAGATGAAGAGGGAGTATGGTCAGAGAGAAGTTTTCTTTTATGATGGAAAATTTTGAGAATATTTATAGGTTAAAGGAAGTAATCCAGTGAATAGAAAGATATTGCATAATAGAGAGAGAAAGAGAGAGAGAGAGGGAGTGAGAGAGAGTGAAACAGAGAAGACTTGAATTCATTAAGCCAACTTTCTCTCTTCATTTTACAGATCAGAGAAGGAAGATGGAGAATTAGAAGCATTTCAGAGGCCCCTCAGTGGACCCAAAACAAGTATATGATGAAACCTGATACTATAAAGCAAAGCTTCCTACCCTAGTTTTTTTGCTTGACAGTATCTCAGGTGTTTCCCAAGAGAATTTCCATTGAAAAGTAAGCAATAATTCCAAATATTAAGACTGAAAAGGATAGGTAAACTGGTAATGCAAATATGTGCTCATTAGTACATGTAGATTAAAATTAGCAGTAATTTTCATATTTAGAAAATTGATACTTTATATATTGATATTTCCTCTAGGGACTAATATTTCTTAGATCATACATACATGTTTCTGCTCTTCTACAATTGGAGGAACTATGCAAATATAGAAATATTAGGAAGACCTAGAACATGTGAACAGTGTTTTTAATATTTTAAATAACATTTCACTAATGTAGTAGTCAATATCTTTAATTATAGAAAGAACATCACCGCAAATTTGTATACTAAAGGCAAAACTATTTGATTCCTCAGTATTAATTTGTGTATTAACATAATAGAAATATAGCCATCAGCTAATATGGCTTGTCAGAATAATTTTGAAAGTAATAGCATTCAACTTCTATATTTAATTGAATAAATATAGTTAATATAACATTATTATTTTTAGATCTACATTCAAAAAATACCTTCATTGTGAAGAGTAAATTAGCAACAATAAAAAAACCATAGGCATCATCTCCATCATTGTCAACAAAATGAACTAACCAATGCATTCAAATTGCAGATTTGTCCTTAATCTCTTTGCACCAAACTTTTAAGACACTTTTGTCTTGCTCACCAGTAAATTCTAGAAGAGGAAAGGGGCTGGCAGCAAATTTATGTGCTCCTTATTTATGGCAAATCCTAGCAGTCATGATTTTTTTTTCTCTACCAAGTTTTTCTTTGTTTCTTTTTCTTTGCCACCCATTATGTTTTTATTTATTAATTAAACAAATCTTCCTTGAAAAGTTATTCTGTGCTTGATTTATGCTAAGTATAAAAATGTGGATAAGAGAGACATGCTTATCCACATGTTCTCATTGTTTATAGTCTTGAGGGAGACAAAAATTAGGTAATAGCAATAGGATGTGATACATATGATAATGGGGCAGGTGAAAAAAATATGATGTGGAAGTATATGAAAAGCATCTAATCTGGTCTTATAGGGACAGGGAAATATTATTAGAGATAGCGGCATCTAAGCCTTGCCCTAAGGGATGGAATAGAACTTAGACCCAGACAGAGGGATGGTAGGGGCTAGGGCAGAGACTTCCAAGCAGTAGAAAAATCAATATTGTACAGAAAGGCTTAACTGTTGCTGGAGCCAGGGTGGCAAGAAATGAAGCTGAGTAGATATTCAAGGAAAGCTATTTAAGGACATTATAAACCACTTCAGGGGATGTGGAAGTGATTCTGAAGGTAATGAGATAAATTTGAAGGGTTTTAATAGGGAGTGACAAGATGGTATTGCCCTTTAAAATATTCACTCCATTTGCATTCTAGTGAAAAAAAAAAAGAAAACCTAGGCAAGTATTACTTAAAAGTACAAAAATTCAGACTGCAAACCCAGTTGGTTTCAAACTTCTGCAATTCCCTTTAAAAAATAATTCAGGCACGTATGAAAATTAGATATTAAGCTTCTTTCAAGGATCCTATGGGGCACACAACAAAGTGTAGATAAAGAAGGGGTGGGGTGGGAAAGAAAAAAGAAACAAACTTAGGATTGGCTTAAATAGATCAGGTGAGAAGGGCCAAGAATAAAACTTCATAAAAATAAAGATGTAAGGAATTATGCGTTTCTTTACATCCCACTATTATTCACACCAGTAAATGATAGTATGGTCCTCTGGAATTTTGTTGTGCCAATATATTTCACATTAAAATATTTAAAGCTGTTTCTAAATTTCTTGAAAAAGCCTTTTATTATTATGCAACATTTATTCAAGCAAAAATATATATGACTCAGCTGAGAAGGGGTGCTGATGGTTAATGTATGTAGAAGTTTTAAATTAACTTGACTCTAAAAGTGTGGAAATGGATAGAGTTGATGGTAACACATTATAGTCAGCAGAACTAATGCAGCTGGTTTATAAATGGGATTGTGGCTGGAAAGGGTAGGCTAGGGATGTAAATGCCAATTGAAAGAAAGTTAGAGAATAATCTAGGGACTGAATAACATAGTGAACCCAGAGGTGGATGAGAATAGTGGTTAATAGTACAAACACAAGAATATCCTTCTATGAATTAGAACAAATGTATATCACTATTGCAAGGTGTTTAGAATGTGGAGAAGCATGGGAAAAATACAATTAATGTAACCTATGGACTATAGTCAACAGCAATATTGTAAAATTCTTGCATCAACACCAAAGATGTGCTGTGTTAATAGTAGGGGACTATGGAAAAAAATATACCAGATGTATGCTATACATACTATTAATGGTAATAGTCTGATGATGTTATCTTATAATCTGTAACATGTTCCACAACAGTGTAATGTGTTGGAGGAGGGATGTTGTATGGGAATTCTACACATGTGCATGATTGTATTGTAACTTCACAACTTTAATAAAATATATTTTAAAAAACTGCTTGAGTAAATAAAAAAAATACATGACGCAAATAAGTAGATTTTAATTCATTTTATGATTATATACTAAAACAGTTATAAAACTTGGCTCATGTTAATTTAACTTTATAATTGAATTTAAATTTAATTCCTGTTGGGCTAATAAACAGAATTGTAAACATATCCTTATGTGACATTACTGTGCATGATAAAGTAAAATAAAGTATTTAAAAAGTTTCTATAATTCAACATACTTCTAAAAACACTTCCATACTAAAATTTTTAAAAAGCTTACCTTATATGTTAAGATATTCCTTGTGTAATTGGGTATCAGAATGGGCTTATTAGTTATAGTTCCCACTTGACAGTCTACAGTGATGTGTTCCAAGGCCAGAGGTTTTTTCCCAATCCCTTTTATTTCAAAAATGTGCTCCATACCATCTACTTCGTTTTTTAGAATAAGTTTTCCCTGTGACAAAATAGCCAAATTTGAGCTCTATTGGAATCATAATTTGATGCCCCAAAACCTCCACTATCTTATTAATCTTGAGTCTGGTTAGTGAAATGAGCTAGGAAGGAGGTGTGAGCCATTCTCTTTTCCAGTTCATGTAAAATGATTCTACTTGATTAATGAAGATACTCTACTGGTGAAAAGCTCTTTTTTTCTTTTTAATTTCTCAAAATTACAGAGTTTATATAATCATTCTCACACATACCAATTATATACAGGTTTACATACTTGGCAAAAAAATATGTCATCTATGAAAATATTGTTTGATGTACCAAGTTACTTAGTGAACAGAAACAAAAGAAGCAATGATTTTACTTTCTTCTGTATTATATAAAAATAATCCGGATATAAGTAATGGCAGCCAGTGGCATTATGACTTCCTTATATTTTATCCCCTAAGTTAAAACTTTTATTAAAGTTTCAAT
>JAQZBX010111557.1:0-10271 GCA_029593785.1 Cabassous unicinctus
TATGTGGGTGTGTCTGACAGGTGACCCTTCTCAGAGCAGAGAGCTTTGTGAGGTCACCTTGGAAATTCCTTAGCATAAAAGGTTGTCTTGAATTATTTTTTTTTAATTTTTATTCTTGTACATAGAAATGGGTAAGAATTTTAAGAGAAAATACCACATTAGTCACTGGTGACAGGCATGATTGTGAAAGCCCATCCAAACAGGCCACAAACTGAAGTTCATCCACTTGATAATCTCAAATAATCCACTTTACCAACTCTGCTACACCAAGTGCTTTAAATCTCATTAGAGGGATTTGGCCATCAAGAGCAAAATATGTTTACAAGGAGCTTAAATACTTATATTAGTGATAAATTAGCAATAAACAATAATATAGTAATATAAGCCCAAATGTAAAAATCAATGGGGGATTACTTAGCAGACTCATGTAACTCAAATGTTGAATGACATAAGTCTGAGGTATTTATTAGGTATGGCAGTCAGTGGTGAAATTTAACTAAAATTTGAGAAAGAAAGTGAACTGTTTTACAATATTGATAAGAATATCTGAAAATTATTCTTGACTCAGAAAGAAAAATTTTATGTACTCAGAAATAATTTTTTTATTATGGTAAGTTTTCAGAAGCCACTCCTTACTTGCAGTGCATTTCAAATGGACATCCTGCTCATCTGGTTTGGTTGAGTTAGGGATGGCTGCTCAACCAGGTCAAGGATGAATGATGGACCTCACATGCTGCTGCTCCAGTCCACTCATGTATCCGGCCCTGGTTTGGCACAGCAGCACAGAGCATTTCTCAAGGATTCTCTCCAACGCTAAAGAATGTGCACATCCCTGAATTAGCACCTTTGCTTCTTTTTATTCTTACTGCTTTACTGAGATATAATTTACAACTCCATATTGAAGGTAAAAGTTTCAATGGCTTTTAGAATATTTACACAGTTATACAACCATCACCACAAACAAATCTAGAACATTTCATTAGCTCAAGTGATACTATTACACTTTTGCCATTCCCATTGCCAGTGACAGGCATCCACTACTCCACTTTCTGTCTCAATAGAATTACCTATTCTAGACCATTTGCATACATGAAATCATACAACATTTAGTCCATTGGGGCTGGTTTTCAAAGTCCATCAATATTATAACATGTATCAGTATATCTTTCCTTTTTATTGCCAATCAATATTCCATTGTACTGATATATCACATTTTATTTATCCATCTATTAGTTGATGGACATTTGAGTTGTTTCCACTTTTGATTATTGTTTATAGTGATGTTAGGTACATTTACATACAAGTTTTTGTGTGGTCATATATATGCATTTTTCTGGGTTTTTACCTAGAAGTTGGATTTCTGGGTAATAGGGTAACTATTGAGGGACTATATTGCTGTTTTCTTAAGCCTTGCATTGTTTCCAGTTCAAACATCTTTGCTGTCTTCAAGGTTGTGCATCTAAAACCCTTAGCTTGGGATGCTAACTCAGACCACTCTCATGCTTCCATGTAGGCTTGACAATCCTACCCCCTGCTGTTCCTATTTTTGTAGGCCACCCTACTTCTCACAGACATAGAAGAGTCCTTACTGTCCCTTCGCACTCCATTATGTGTATCTTTCTCCTCTGTTGTGCCGTATCATAAGGGCTGGAGCATTTCTCCAGATGCAGAGGCCTTGAGCATTGAGAAGTCCTGGGCACATGTAAAGTGACCTAAGGGGTCTCTGTGATCATAGGGAATCTCAGAAGTGTATCCTGCAAACTGGTGAACATCGCTGTGATGGGAGACTCTGGCAAGGGCATATCAACCTTCATCAATGAATTGTGGGGCATGGACATAAGCAGGAAACTTCAGCTCCAAGTGAGGTGGTTAGACCCACCCACTCACACCTCTCCTACAAATCCTCCCATTTTCCAAACATGGTGCTGTGTGACCCAGCCTGCATGTAGGCTCCTAGGTAAAGTCTGGAAACTGCAATTCATCCAGTTTGACTTCTTCACCATCATCACATCAGAAGAACTCAGCATTAATCCTGTGACACTCACTGTGGGAACACTCTAATCTTTACATCTAAGAAATATATTGGAGGCCTGTTTTTCTGCCTACACAGAATTCCCCTTATCAGTTTCTGCTATAAAGAGGAACTTTCCTGCTTATTTCATCTCCCTTATCTCCCACCCTATCTCCTTTGTATATCACTTAATGTTTCTGTAATCTTACTTACCCATTATCAGCCAGGAATTTTTATGATGTGATTTGCAACCCCTATACCTGCCTGCTGCCTGCACCTGCAACCTGACTTTGACTGCAAAAATCCCTGAATAAAAAGCATGTTGGTGATCAGCTCGATAGCACAGCTTCTTCAGCTGTTCTCCCCCTGACCTCTCTTAACTCCGTGTTAAGAATAATTTCATTGTGCCATCACAGGCTCTACTGGACAGAGCCCTACAAGGCTTTCCAGGACAGATTCCTGCAAGTGGTGACCCCGACATGATTCAGACTAGCGGCCCAATTGGCACATCAAAGGGATGAAATTTAACTGGATAACTCATCATCCCAAGGTAAGGGAACAGCAAAGCCCACTTGAGACATTTCCCTATGTGTCTAGAATTCAATCAGGGGCATTATCTATTTCAGCATGGGTTCAGGATCCTTGAAAGAACAAAAGATTTTTTTTTTTAAATCATTCGGTAATTACTAAAGGCAGCTAACTCTATGGTAAAAGAAACTATTCACTTTATTAAAGTTAGTCCATAATTTCTGTCCATGGCTTCCCAACAAAGAAATGTTAGACTTAGAATTATATGGGTAAGTAGGAAAAATGTAAAAAGAAAATATGAACAGGGATAGAAAATTCCCATCTCTGCTCTTATAACCTGGAACCTAGTAAAAACAACTTCATCACCTCTTACACCCCTTCCCAGCCTACTGCTCCTCCAGAGGAGTCTCCACCCAAAAGTCTTATAGCTTTAGACAAAGAGGAAGCCCTACTTCCTCCTCCCTCTCCACCTCCTTCCCCAGCTCCTCTTAAGAAATCCACAATTCCTAAGGAAGAAGAAACTTTACTCCTGTTTCCTCCTCCTCCACCATCAGTTATCTTTGAAACTCAGACACCTTGCCCTGCTATGAAAAAATGCTTAAAAGAAGCTGTAGAGGCTGGAGAACGCCATATTTTCCCAAAATGGACAGCCACAGAATGAATCACTTCCCTATAGTCCTTAAAGAGCTGAGGAGAAGTATTAATGAATATGAACTTCACAGTTCCTTTACTAAGGAGATTTTAGTATCCATTGTTAATGGCTATCAAATGTGCCCCGGGGGTTGGAAAGTTCTTGTAAAAACTATTGTTGTAACAGTTCACTTTAGTGTTTGGCAACTAGAATATCAAAAAGGCTGTACTGTATAAGCAGAAGTGCTGAATAAAACCCTTATGAATGAGATCATGCTTGTAAGAAAACATTCTGCTAAAAGGTCAACTATGATAAGGAATACATCCCAGCAACTGCTCTGTAAACCCCCTACTGCCTATATGATAATGTGGCTGTGTGCTGCTGGGGGCTAATACAATTCAACCACTGGAAGAGTAGGAAAACTTGGCAGCACAGTTTCAAAAAATTTTCTCAAAACCAGTAGAATCAATGATAAATATTTCTATTGATGTATTTTAACTCATTTTATGTATGTCTGTTTGTTCAGTGTCAGTGTATATTTTGTTACCTCCTAATGGTAATATTAAATTGATAAATGAAAATTATTAAAAGAGTTCTATTCAAAGGGCCAAAAATTAAATAAGTGCATATATAATAAATAAATAGTGATAATAATTTAAAATAATAATAGTTATAGCCAAATTTAATCATTATTTTTTTTTAATTTGTTTAGTGTTGATGGTAATTTTATGTTGTAAAAGGTTTGTTTAGAAACAGTTTCCAGAATCATTTTGGTAACTTATGTATAGAAGGTATGTAGAATGTATTTTTATTATTAAGGAAAAAGTAATTTTGTCCTGAGATAAAATGATGGGTTATTAAAAAAGAGAAAAATATGGAACAAAATCTGAATGAATACAGAAAATGCATGGAAAAAGAATTTTTGTAGTCAGAGTTAAGTAAGATCTGATGGGTTTATCTATAAAGTTTTGAAGGCTTTAGTATCAAATAGTATACTGATACAAAGTTAAAATTTTGTCCTTTCTCAAAGTTTCTTAAATCAATGATTTAATTATGCAAAAAAGAAAGTCTGTTTTTATCAAACTAGCTTCTTATACTTTTTAACCTTATCATTTCTTTGGAGAAACAAGTTTCATCAATTTTAGAAGAACATAATGTTCAAGCCTGCTTTCTCAAAATCAAATCCTGAAAAGTAGATTTTTGTTTCAAATTATTTCAAAAGATTTTTTCTTTCACATTAAAAAGGTAAAGTAATAAAATAGTGGGGTTTATTTGATATGCTAGAGTCTAAATGGAAAGCACTTGAAATTTATCTAAAATTGAAAGGCATTCTTTAACCCTCTGTTAATTAAAGTTACATGACTAAAGCATTCATATAAATACTTAAAAAGTGTATAAAATTCCTAAAAATTTAGCAATGTTTATGTGTCACAGAAACTACCTCTCCACCTGAAAATAAAAAGGCGGATGCTTTAACTCATGTTCATCTAATTTACCCCACCACTTCTAAGATGCAGCTCTATAGCTGCAAATAGAAAGCAGCCATTAGGGGCTGCCAGGGTTAGTGCATAACAGTAAATTATGGTAAATTAAAATAGCACCACTGCACTATGCAGCAGTCCCAAATATCGCTAGCTTGTTGCAAAAATTTAATATCCAGTTACATCACTATCGCTTTGTTTTGGAACTTTGCTAAGGCTTTCTTTAGTATCTTCTTAGGCAAGGCAAGGCAGCCCACATTTCCCTTCTGGTAAAAAAAAAAAAAGCCAACAGTAAATGAAGTTTAAATTCTACACTGTGAGTCACAGCCCCAGTTCCAATTAAAATGCTAACAGCAGGACGAATGTGGGTATTAAGATTACAAGTTAACACGCTGCTCCATGGCCCAAATAAAAAAATAATAATAATTTGTTGTTGCCTATGCCTCAAGCTATACAAAATAGAGAAAATAAAGTCATTTTAATCATGCTACTAGCCTATACAATCTCACTGGTTAGGAAACTTAACCTATAAGAAATAAAGTTTTATATCATTCTATAACTCTATTATTCTTTTTTTCTCACTCTAATTGTCAGTATAAACTTACTAAATTAGAAATACATATTAGCATTTATCTTGTATCTACCCAGGACTCTAGCCAAAAACAGTCCAAGTTTATCAGTGTATCCCCTGGTTTGGTAAGTATGTGAATGTATGTATACATATCATAAAAGATTGGAATATAACAGTTAAACCCCTGGTTATAAACAATCCTTCACTTATTTTATATTTTTTCAATTATTAACAAAAATTCACCAACAAAATATCAATAAAAAGTCCTGCCACAAAGAAAGCTCTATAGCCGCACTCTGTGTCAATATTATGTCTTTCAGGCTTTATGCCCTGCTCATTCTGCCCTCCCGCAAGCATTTATTTATCATTACATGGATAATATCCTTATTCCAGTCCTTTCAAAAACACTTTTTACACAACTCTGTAAACATCTCCAATATTTTCTTACTCAAACTAGTTTCCAAATAACCCCTAATAAAGTCCAATTAACTCAGCCTTAAATATATTTAAAATATATCATGTCATCTAAACAAAGAACAAAAAAGGGGGAGTATGGATACCTCCCTTAGAAATACAAAAGCTCTGGCACTATATACCTTAATTTTTAAAATTTGTGATAAAGATGGCCTCACAGCAGCTAAGAAACATTTCTCCTCTCATCAAAATGATCCTCAAGCCAGAGCAAAATTTCTCTATGAGGACACATTAAGAGATGGATCATGGAAAGGGCCTTATGAACTCATAACATGGGGGTGAGGGTATGCTTGTGTGCTTACTTCTTCAGGCCCCTGGTGGCTGCTGGCTAAAAATGTGAAGTCTTACCATCAGCTGGAAAGACCTTTCCTTCAACCCAACTCCACAGATGGAAAGGACAATGGAGGAACAGAGAAACCCCAGGAACCAGCCCTGCTGTGAGACTGTCCAAGCTCAAGGATTAACTAGGGGAGCCTTAAACTTTTAGATCAAAAGGCTGGTGAAATGCTTTCTCATACCAGGGCTTCTCTCACTCTTGAAAATAGATTCATAGCATACTTAGCTATAGTAGCTTCCAACTCTGCCCACGCACTGAAATTTCTTCTATGCCTTCTCCTTTTCTAACACTTTCTCCAACTCTCCTCAGCTTATCCTCACCACAATTGATCTAACATACTTAACCCTCCCATTTTTAATTTAGTCACTTGTTAGGATCCTGAACCCCCACTGTCCTCCAATGACACCACATGGACTTGAGGAAACTGGCTCCCTCCTTCTGGGCCTCTCACAAAGGGCATTGATAGGCTACCAGTAGATCATTCTATTACGTTCTTACCCAATTTACCCCCATTATGCTTCTCATCCACCCCTCATACAGTGTGCCCTCAAGTTATCCCCCATTATTACCTACATTACTCCCCAAAATTCAATTCACAACATGCTAATCTCATCTTCATTAGAGTTATCTCAATTAACTCTTCTTCATTCTCTCCCTTCCACTCTGATCCTGCACCTGTAAGCCATTGCCACCAAAATCCTACCTGGATCTGTAACTCTCCTGATATTTTCTGGCTCCCCTGTCAATCTCTTCTCCCTTGTAATACCCCCTATTGTTTAATCTCACTGTCTTTTCAGGGGTCTGCAAGGACACTTATCTAGCAACAATCTTAATCTTAATTTCTCCAATCCCTCTAACTTTAGTATTAAGTGGGCCAACAGAGATCTCTTAGGCCCTATTCTCCATATGCAAATTACCAATTCTTCAAAATCATTATTCAGTCCATGACATTTACAAACCTGGCACATTGGACTGCCTTTCTTTAATTGCATTGTTTCTCATGGGAATTACACCTGTATTAGAGAAATCTGTCTCAACTTATCTCATAAGCTTACAAACTCCATTATGTTTTTTCACCTCCCACCCTTTTATGCTGCTTCTGGCCCCTTCATCTGATATCAACTTCACAACTAATCATATATTTAATTTTACCATTTGCCCTGGAGCTTATTTTGCTTCCTGCATGTATCATGAAAATATTACTCAACTGAAAATCACTTCCATATTTTCACTTAAAAAATTAGCACAAGCTTGGCTCCCAGTTAATTTATCTCATCCCTGAGAAGCCTTCTCAGGGATATCCCAGGTCAACAAAGCCCTTTCATTGTTAAGACCTAAAAGATTTATTTCTATGCCTATTACTTTCATTATTTCAGCCATTATCATAGCTGCCACTGCCACCACTGTGGCAGTAGCATTATCAGAATCTGTTCAATCTGCACATGCTCTTCATCAAATCATGACCAATGTTACTGATGATCTTTTAACTCAAACTCATATTTATAATAATATTCTTACCAAACTTTATGCTTTAGAAGGCGCTATCCTCTGGATAGGTGAAAAACAACAAGCTCTGTTTACCAGACAAGATTTGCAGTGCAACTGGGAGCATGTTAAAATATGTGTTACCCCTTTTCCTTAGAATAGCTCCCAATATTCTTAGGAACAAGTTAAAACTCACCTTCAAGGAGCCTTCTCCTCCCATTTACAGGGAGAAATACTGGCTGTCCAGGAATGCCTGGAATGTCAACTATCTCAAGTACAACTTCTTGCTCAGCAAAACATGTTTCAAACACTTAATGATAATTTACAGTGGTTAAATCCCTCAAATTGGTTTAATGGCCTAAACATATGAATCTGAATAATACCTCTCATAGGTATAATCATGCTTTTTATTTTATTATCAATTCTTAGGTTAATCTCCCAGGCCCTTTCTCTGAATCACCACACTGAACAGAAAATCATCACCCTGCAAGTTGTTCATCTCCTTTGCCTCCCACATCCAGAAATCAAGAACAAAGAAATGAAAGGAGGAAAGACTTGGGGACCCTTTGGTTAAAACATCTTTGAATTCATTTTTCACCCCAAGGTCTCTTTTCCCTCCTTCTCACCTGCTTGGCTGACTCCATGACCCCTTTTTCTTCCTGCACCAGTGTTTTCTAGTTTCCCCCTTCCCATTGTCCCTATCATAACCTGGAAGTATCTTGTACTTGTCCCACTGGTAAGGTTGCCTTGTGCCATGTGGCTGGCATCCGTAGGTTGAGCAGGCCATCTAATACCTGGCTTTGAACTGTCTGTCTCCCTCCCGATGCCTTTTGCTGGGCCCTTTCAGAAACCTTTGTTTCCCAAAACCATTGACCAGAACTGGGGCCACACCTATCGGCAAGGAAGTCCCAAGCCTGGTGTTGGGTGTGGAGGCCATGGAGGCAAAAACTGTCAAAGAAAACTTTACCTTGCTTGGCCCTGGATAGCTGGTAGGCAATGATGGATAAGATTCCTCAGGGAATGAACAACCAAGACAGTCAGAGTTGCAGAAGGGCAATCAAGAAAGAATTTAAGGGCCCACGGATATAGGTCACTGACCCTTACCCCTCCCAAGGGAAGTCTCCTGCCACCATTGCTATTTTGTTTTCCACACACAGCTCAGTTCAGAACCCAGAGAGCAGATAGCACCTGGTCTTGCTATCACTATCAAAATTTGTTTACCCTGAACTATCGGGAAGGGGGCAGTTTTTATAAAAGATTGTGTCAGGATACTTTTCCCTCTTCTTTTTCTTCTTATTTAAACAGAAAAGGGGGAGATGTGGGAACCCTCTAATGTTTACATCTAAGAAGTAGCTTGGAAGGTTGTTTCTCTCCCCACACATAATTCACCTTATCAGTTCCTGCCATAAAAGAGAACTTTCCTGCTCATCTTATCTCCCTTATCTCCCACCCTATCTCCTATGTATATCACTTAATGTTTCTGTAATCTTGCTTCCCCATTATCAGCCTGGAATTCTTATGATGGGATTTAAAACCCCTATACCTGCACCCTGACTTTGACTGTAAAAGAAATTTCTTAATAAAAATCATGCTGGGGAGAGACCAAGATGGCATTGATCTAGGTGGGTACTCACGAACTAGAACTCCGGGGACGGCCGATTGTGGACAGGGTCCTGCCTGAGGGTCTGTGCTGTGGGCTCATGGAGTGAGAAGCTTGGGTCATCTAGCAGCGGGCAGATAGATGGCGTGGAGTGATCGGTGGAGATTCGTGAGTTCTGAGCCTGCCTGTGGTGGTCAACACATATGGCTGAGCCCCACCCGCATGGAAAACGGCTGGGTGGAGACGCGGATCCTACATCCACGACTCCTGCTGCCTGCCGGCATGAGGGAGCATACTCTGAGGGAGGGAGGGCTCTGACAGAAGGTGGAGAGGGGTTTAACTTCTGTGGATTTGGCTGCCTGGACCCCCTCAAAGCTTTGGGGAACAGATAAGCAGACTCGAAACACTGCCAGGCTGACGGGAGAGTCAAAACTGCTGAGCAAACTTGATTTACCCAGCAGCCCGCTGATACTGAGGCCTGGCCAAGGAGGGGGCGGAGTCAGCCAATTTTATCGCTCTGCACTGACAAGCATCAAAGCTTCAGCGCTCCTGGGGAGGTAAGGAAGTGAGTAGGGCTTGATTAGTTTCCAGGACACTATTTAGGGTGCCCTCGGTGAAGGGGGTGATCTAGCAGAGGACTCCTTTTGTGTCCCTTATACCCCACCCCCCGCAAAAAAAAGTTAGTCACATTAAAAAATGAATTCTTGTTCTTAATTTAGTATACTACCAAAAATCTGCCTCAAAACCTACAGATAGAACCCTGAAGGGTAATTGATAAACGCAAGCAGGCTGAGAAGATCCACAAGTACACTAGAAGGAACACTTCCTCCTTAGCTTTGTTTGACTGCTTGATGGTGTGATTGTTTGGCTTTTCTCTGTTTATTTGTTGTCTCTTGCTTTTCTTTCCTCTTTCCTCCCCCTTCTTCTTTCTTTCATTTTTTAAAAATTAGTTGCTGCTAGCTTGTCTCTTCTTTGCTGTGCTTCTTCTTCAGTGATTTCCTATTCTCTGTCTATACTGATATTGCATCACAAGCCATCTCTTATCCTTCCCTCATCTCTCTGCCTTCTGCTTTCTGTTGTGGTTCTTAGACACCACGCTTTTTCATTAGCCCACAACTTAAGGGTGTCAACCTCTATTCTATATATTTTGCTT
>JAQZBX010111558.1:0-10272 GCA_029593785.1 Cabassous unicinctus
AAAAGGATTTTATTTAAAGTGTGAATATTTTGTACAACTTTTAAATGTATTTTTATAATAAGAAGTAAGGTTTTATAATTCAATAATTTTACATCACTAGTACCCCTTGTTATTTATTTATATGGATGGCGTCCTCTGTATAGACAGCTGATTTGATGTAAATATGCAGTTATCTTTTCTGCTTGGGTTCACTATATCTTTTATTTAGAATAAGCAAGTTTTTATGTCTGAAATAAATGAGTATAATAATAAAATGAGTAAAATAAATGAGAATATATTGTTACAACCTAACATATACTATTCTCTTATCTAGTTTTTTAAATGAATAATTATGCATGAATAATAATTTCAAAGCTAAGTATCATTATCACGAAACAGATTTTAATGATTGCAGTAGAAAAGTAATAAGAAAGTATTTAGACTAAGGATAAGATGGCTTGAGCATGTTGGGATTATTTGAACTCAGAAGGGTATTATTCTTTTGCTAAGCAGAAAAATATGACAGAGTAATTTCTTACCAGGTATATTTTGAGCCTGTGAATTCAGCCATAAAGTCTCTACTCTTAGATATTCTCATTTGGAATTGAGTCTCCCAGATTAGCTATATTGCCACAGTGGATCTGTTCAACATTAAAAAAAATAGCTTCTGCAAAATTGTCTGTGTAAATCCAACTACAAATTGAGATGTGGTGAAGTGTTTACAAAGATGATTATTTGATGCAATGACAAAGCCACAGCTATAATGGTATTCCTTGGCATTTGCATTCAAGAATAGCATGCTTATTTTAAGCACAATTTACTACCAAAATTTTGGAGCATTTCAAGTGAATTTATGAGGATAAAGGACTGTTACAGACATTCCAGGATGTATGGTAGCTGCAAATATGATTCTTTCTCAACTAGTATACCAACTAGTCCCTCTCTATTTTTCAGCTGTTAGCCCAAGCCACACATTTTGTAATAATTGAATGGAATTTCTTATGATTTCCTGAAGCATTCTGTAAGAGGCTTTTAAGATTTGAGGGCATTTGCAACTTTCTTTTCTTTGTGTGTAAATCTTTCTTGAGAAATTAAGTCCATTTACTAACTCATTAACCTACTCTTAGTTTAGTTTCATTCAATATTGATTGACTGCATATTGTACGTACAGAAAGAAAAGTATAATTATGTATTTCTAACAGCTCCATGTCTCTCTGTCTTATTTTATATATACTACAGTTTCTCTGAAGGCAATGACTAAATCCAGTATTTAATATGTAACATGACCCCTCAATACACTATAATATTTATTTATCAACAATGGAAGGCTACAAGGCAATATACCATTTGACAATAATCAGGTTCTCTTGCCTGAATGTAGAAGACTTCATAAAATCATATCATAAAGCACTTTACCCACCTTCTTATCTACTATTCCTTCATTCCATTTTGGGGGAGGGGAGATTGAGTTAATGATATTGTTGGGGCCAAAAGTAATTGGATATTTAATGTTTTTCCCTTTATTTCAAATGATCCTTCAAATGGCTGCTTTGGGAATGAAACTCATCATTCTGTGAGGATAATACAGGAAACATTTTCTTTCAGTTGCAAACAAAAACCCCTGCACCAGATTTTTTAAATCTTTGGCATTAAACCTCTTGAAAGCCATCTGGGTTGAAAATTAATTTTTTGCTTTAGGGTATATTATATTTACATATTTTTTTACTTCACAATACTTAATCAAGTGAGAAAATAGTTTTTTAGATGAAGCATAGTATTCAAACCACAGGAACACAAGGTGGGGAACTTCTAAAATGTAAAAAGGCAACTGAGTAATGAAATAATGAAAATAAACATTATAAAAATATCCAGTGTATGGTTATTTCCTCCTGTTTTTTCAAACTTTTTTCATTTATATGAAATTTATTTAATAAAATTTGCTTAATTTAATGAAAAAAATTGATGAAAATAAGCCATGCCTAGAATTACATATTCAAAATTTTTTTCATTCAATAAACAGTTCTCATACCAACAAGTTGGTCAGAAAAGCAATGTCCATGATTATTCCTTCTTTCTGAATTGAATAAAGTTGCACTGAGGGATTCTTACTTACTCTTTTATCTTTGGTAATATTGTCATAAACCTGTGTTTACCAATGGAAGGTGCTTTTACCCCTGAGGGGATATCTCATTTGGCAATTTCTGAAGGCATTTTTAGTTATCATGACTGGTAGAGGAGAGTTGCTATTGGCATCTACTGTGTAGAGAGAGGCTAGGGTTTCTGCTAAATATCCCCAGATGCAGAAGACATCTCCTCACAACAAAGAATTATCCTGCATAATACGTCAATAGTGCTGAGTTTAGAAAACATGGTCTGAAATAAAGGTTCACAGCAGAGAAATTTCTGATCCAAAAGGAAATTGGATTTATGCCAAACAATTATACCACAAATATCTGTATTCAAATGCTAGGTCCTCTCATAAAATGACTCCCTTACTGTCTTTATGCAAAATGATCAAATAATGGAAACGTTTTAAAAATGAAGAAAAATCAGAGACAATGGCTTTCTTTTCAAGAAATAAATAAAAATTCTGAATATGGAATCCCAATGAAATACATGGAATGTGAGCTCCTAAGACCATAGAGCTACTTAAAATGTTGATATATTACATCTATATACATTTATTGCCTACTGAAAATGGATATCATGATGTTCATGAACTCAAGGTTAAAATAGACTGTTTGAGTTTAGTCTTTACATCAAACACCACCGAAAGGAAGATAGGTCAGAATGGATCTCTTTCAAATTATGGCTAAGACACTCATTAGTTGTGGGATTTTAGGGATCTACTTATCTTTGTGTATTAGTCAGCCAAAGGGGTGCTGATGCAAAGTATCAGAAATCTGTCGGTTTTTATAAAAGGTATTTATTTGGTGTAGAAGCTTATGGTTACAGGGCCCTAAAGAGCCCAACTCAAGGTACCATAACAGGTAATTCCTCACCCAAAGTCTGTTGCCACATGTTGATGCGAGATAGCGGGCGAAATCTCTAAGGGTTCAGCCTTCCTCTTTCCTCTTAAGGCTTCATGGTCCCAGCTTTTTCCTCTCTCAGCTGTAGGCTGGCATAGGGCTCATCTCTCTTCCTCTGGGGCTCATTTCTTTCCAGGCTCAGCTGCTCTGGACTCTTCACAAGGTCAGCTGGAAACTATCAGGCAAATCGTTCCGCTCTCTCTAGGGCCCCAGGAACAGGTTCTCTCCTCTGTGTCTAGTTCTCTTTGTGCCTACTTCTGTGTGAGAGTCTGTTTTATGAACCCAGAAATGTAAAAGCAGAAAAAGAGTGGTTCCAGACATTATAGTATTTTTAATATTACTGCATTCTATATTTTAATGATTGGCAATTTTTATACAAAAGACATAATACATTAATTGCTATATTAATATTACTATAGTAATTAGAATATATAATTAATGAATGCACGCCCTCCCAAATTGTACCAATTAGACCTATTGGTCTCAAAAGAATGATAAAGGCATTTGTGGACCTACCAAAGGCAGCATTTGGGACTGAAAGGAAAGGTTCTGTGTGGACATTTTAATGATATAATTTTCTTAGATAGCAAATGAACTCAGAATGCATAATTAATTTGAAAGTGAAACATCAAGACTTTATCTTCTCATTACCTCTTTGTGTACTTATGGACCTAAAACGGAATCTTTGTTATTTCTGACAGAGAATGTGATATGGATTTATTCACTGAATAGAATATAGACACTGAACATAAATTAAGACAACTTTTTTTACAGCAATTTATACTAAAGATCATCTGTTACTGAATGTATAGTATAATGGCATAAATAGCTTTACAAATATTTATGTAAATTAATAGATTTTATACCCTTGACAAGATTATTAAGGGGAGTAAGGAGTTTATGAGACACAATTTAACTTTTTGAGATTAATGTAAGAGTTTGGCAAAAAATGAGCAAGAACTTTTTTGTTGATGATTCTGGCAACTAAATATTCTTAGGATTTCCAATATGTATCCAATTCATCCAAATTCTATACCATAAAGGGTTGCATGATTGCAACGTTCCAATGAAATATCATTCATTTTAAAAATTAGAAAAATTCAGAAATCCACCATTTCTCATCATCAAAGTGTTTCTGTGCTTTTGAAGCTGATTTAATTGTGCAAAGACTTATTTTGCAGATAAACACTACCAACATTCCCTCTTCCATATTCTACAGTGATGAAAGCATGTCTAATTCATTGTTTGCAGAGACTATGCCCTAACGTTTCTTGAGCAGAGAGTCCTGTTATTAAATTGTGAAGAGGAGTACTTGCCTTTCTATACTTTTTATCACTTTGTAAACTCATATCTAATTTTCTACTGCCATCGTTTTTTCATATTTTAATGCTACTTGCAGTTTACTCCAGACAGCAACTGACTATATTTCAGCATTTTTCTCCCCCAAATATGCTTCATTTGTCTTATTAAAAATCTATAATTTGTATTATTGGGGTAATGTCAACATCAACATCACATAAATTGAAAAATTTCCTGAAGTGAGAATTCAATAATAACACAAGAATGCTGAATAATGAAATAGAACATATGATTTTTCCAAGGTACTCAATACTTTATGGCATGTCTTAAAAGATGCATACAGATTTCAGTAAGAAACAAAATAAATGCTGGAGAAAAACAGAATTGACCAGCAATGGACACCAGCTCCATAGAATTTTAATAAATCT
Organism: Cabassous unicinctus; assembly: GCA_029593785.1. NCBI lineage: Eukaryota > Metazoa > Chordata > Mammalia > Cingulata > Chlamyphoridae > Cabassous > Cabassous unicinctus. The sequence continues at coordinate 4,736 of JAQZBX010111558.1, forward strand.
AATTCTGATTTCATATAACATATTATATTTTAATTCTAAGTAAATCACTGTAACTGAAATAACTTGCAACTTTGGTAGAGCTTTTCAAATTACAGTTATGCCAATACATTGATATATTAGAAACAATAACATGTTGTAGCCTTTTGAAAAGTTCTTGAAGAGAATATCCAAAATATAAAGTTTACTACAAGTATATCTCATGCTTCACTTTATTACACTTTGCAGATACTGCATTTTTTACAATTTGAAGGTTAGTGGCAATCCTGCGTTGAGCAAGTCTATCAGTGTCATTGTCCCAACAGCATGTGCTCACTTTGTATTTCTATGAAGATTTTGGTTATTCTCATACTGTTTCAAATTTTTTCATTATTATTATATCTGTTATAATTATCTGTGGTCTGCGACCTTTCTTGTAAACATTTAAATTGTTTTTGGGGAACCACATACAAGACAACAAACTTAATTTGTAAAGGTTCTGTGTGTTCAGACTACTCCACCAACTTGCCATTTACCATATCTCCCCTCTCCTCAGGCCTCCCTATTCACTAAGACACAACAATTTTGAAATTATGCCAATTATTAACCCTAAACGGCCTCTAAGTGTTCAAGTGAAAGGAAAAGTTCTATGCCTCTTACTATATATGAAAAGCTAGAAATAATCAAGGTAAATGTGGTAGGCATGTAGAAAGCTGAGACAGGCTGAAGGTTAGGCTCTTGCACCAAGCAGTAAGCCAAGCTGTGAATGCAAAGGAAAAGTCCTTGAAGGTAATTAAAAGTATTTCTCCAGTGAACACATGAATGACAAGGAAGTGAAGCAGTCTTACAGCTGATACAGAGAGTTTCAGTGGTCTGGATAGAAGATCAAACCAACCACAACATTCTCTTAAGCCAAAGACTAATCCAGAGCAAGACCTTAATTTTATTCAAATCTATGAAAACTGAGAGAGATGAGGAACCAGCAGAAAACAGGTTTTAAGCTAGGAGAGTCTGGTTCATGAGGTTTACAGAAAGAAAGTCTTTCCTTGAAGCAATGAGTACTGGTGTGGAAGCTGCAAGTTATTCAGAAGATCCAGCTAAGATCATGGTTGAAGATGGTTACATTAAAACAACAGATATTCAAAGAAGATGAACAGTTTTCTATTAAAAGATGCCATCTAAGACTTTCAAAGCTAGAGAAGAGAAATTATTGCCTGGCATCAAAGTTTCAAAGGACAGGCTGACTCTCTTGTTATAGGTTAATGCAGCTGGTGCCTTGAAGTAAAGGCACTGCTCATTTATCATTCTGAAAATCCTAGAGCTCTTAAGAATTATGCTATTATACCCCTTAAATATATATCCCAGAGACTTAAATTTTCAGTGTTCATATGCCAATTGAACCTTGACTCTCAGCAGAGTTGCAGCCAACACCTACTTTCCAATTAATTGGACTCATTCAGGACAACTAACAAAAGGATGATGATGAACAATGCTTATCTGAAAAATCAATGTATCTACCTGCAAGCAAAGACAGTTCTATTCATCTGCCCCAAGGTATCTAAGGCTTTTCTCAATCTGAGGCACAGTGGAACAAACATAAGGTGGGAATGCAACAATGGACTAAAGTAGATTTATTTATTATTCTAGTAATGGAAGAACTTACACACACTGGTGGCTCCATCCCATGCCCATGATAGGGCAAGAAGAAGAGCAGTGCTTGCTCAGCTTCTCCAGGCAACTAACATCACTTTTTGGCTCCTGACAAAGAAGGAGGGGGGCAGTGTTTCATCAGTCTATCTGGACAACTGCCGTCAGTTTTGACACACAGCACTTAGTTTACTCCTCACACTTGCATCTCCATCCCCAAAGCAGGCAGGGGAGGAAGGGTTATAGAGCTTCAGCAGTCTCTCTGGGCAATTGCAGAAGGTCTTGGCCTGTATGACTGGAATTACTGCACATGGCTGTGGCTCTATCCCCACCCTTGGCAGGAAAGAAAGGTGGGAGGCGCTTCATCAGTTCCTGGGGGCAATGCAGGCTTCTTCAGCCTCCACTGCTTACAGAACCAAATGCATCCTCAGCTCCTACTTAATCCCAGCAAAAGAAAAAGTGCAAAAAACATGTGAAAAATAGCTGAAAAAATCCAGATTGGCGAAACACAGGCCATTATAAAGATCCAAAATAAGCTGAACCAAGTATCAAAGAGGAGCTACAGTACAAAGACAATCAAATAGAAAACCCTAGACTAAAGAGAGAAGATGAGACACCAACAAAAAGCAGTCAAAAGTCTAAACATCTAATCACAGATATTCAAACAAATCTCTTTAATAAATTCAATAAAATGGCTAAACAGAATAAGGATATTAAGAAGACACTGAGTGAGCACAAATAATTTGAAAACATACATAGAAAAATAGCAGATCTCATGGGAATTAAAGGCACAATAAATTATATTAAAAATATACTGGAGATGGAAGGGCAAGATGGTGGCAGAATAAGGAGATTCAAGAGTCAGCTCGTCCTGCAGTGCAGTTAATAATCACCTAGACCTGTCTAAAACACCTGCTTTGAGGGCCCAGGAGACCAGAAGAACATCCTTGGAAAAACGGAGGGAGGAAAATGCCCATCTGCAGAGATCATTCATGAGTAGAGCACTCCACACTATGGAGGCTGGTGTCAATCCTCTGCTAGCAGTGAAAGCTGCCCTGAGAGCTATTCCTTTGCTGGAGTTGGAAGCTACATTTCCCAAAAATCAGAGATGAAAAGACAGTTGGTCACCAACTTTAGCTAATAATTAGTAAATTTGGCTGGCTCAAATACAATCCCAGGAAAAGTTAAAGTTTGAATCTATCCAAGTCAGAAAGAGGCTAGGAGCCTCCATTTTAACTCCACCCCTGCATGAGGGGAAGTGGGGCTAATTGAAAATCACAGTGGCAGTGGGGACTGACTTCTTTCCATGCAGATTAGATTGCAGTTATAGCTAAAGCTCCAGTGCTGTCTACAGCAGGGAAGAAGCTGGGGGCACCTGCACCAGCCTCTCTGACCAGCTTCAGGCACTTTTGGCCCACACAGAGGATTTTTGGGTGCCTGAGTCTCCATCCCTGCCTGACAATAAGATAGGAGTGAGGCGGTGTTTCCCCAGCCTCTCAGGGCACCTGCAGATGCTTTAAAAAAGCCTACAGAGGCTGGACTGTTGGACACTTGTAGCTCCATCCCAAACTTGTGATAAGATAAGAGAGATCAGTGTTTCCTCAGGCTCTCTGGGCAAGTGCAGCAGCTTTCAGCCTGCAAAGAATGGATTGTTGGTTGCCTGTCTCTCTATGCCAGCCCCTGATAAGACAGTAGGGAAGAGATGTTTCCTCAACCTCTCTGAGCAACTGCAGGTGCTTTAGACCCACATTGACTGGATTGTTTGGCACCTGTGGTTACACCCCCACTCCAGAAAGGGTAGAAGGGACAGTACTCCCTCACATCTCAAGGCAACTTCAGGTGCTGTTGGCATACAAGGATTAGATTCTTGGGCACTCCTGAGGCTCCATGCCCACCCTTCGCAGGAGAAGATGGGACCAATGCTCTGTCAGTCTACCTGGGCAACTGTGGTCAATTTTGAACCACATGGCTTAGTTTGCTGCCCAAACCGGCAGCTCCATCCTTCCCCCAGGAAGGGGAGGAAGAGGCATGAAGCTTCATGAGTCTCTCTGGGAAAACTACAGATGGTCTTGGTCTGCATGGCTTGAATTATTGCACATTGGTGCAGCTCCATCCCTACCCCTGGCAGAGGAAAAAGCTGGGAGAAGCTTCATTAGTTCCTGGGGAAACACGGGCAGTTGCAGCTTCCATGTCTTATAGTACCAACTGAAACCTTGGCTCCTTTAACACAACCAGCAAGGGAAAAAAAGCAATAAATAGACAAAAAAGAGCTGATAATTTTCAGATTGTCAAAACTTGAACCACTATAAAATTCTAAATTAAGTTGATGCAAGTATCAAAGAATGGTTGTAGAACAAAGCCAATGAAATAGAAAGCCCTAGCCTAAAGAGAGACTGTGCCAAGAGTAAATATATTTAGTAAACTAGATGCCAAGACACCAACAAAAAATTACAATCCATACCAAGGAACATGAAGATATGGCCCAGTCAAAGTACTTACTTCAATGATCTTATCCTTTGGGTTTTATCAGTCATATCTTATTTTTGTCTATTGTTTACCCTATTAGTTACCCTTACTGATAATTTTCATTACTATACTCTTTGCCAAACCTCTTTTTCTTGTTTTTTTTTCCTTTCATCCTGCAGAACTCCTTTTAGTATTTCTTGTAGGGCATGTCACTTGTTAACAAACTCTTGCATTTTCTCTTTATCTGTGAATATTTTAAACTCTACCTCATTTTTAAGGACAGTTTTATCAAATAATTCTTGGCTGATAGTTTTTCAAAAATTTCAGTACCTTAAATATATCATACATTACCTCCACAGGGAGCTCAGTGGTTGAGCACCTGCTTCCCATGTATGAGATCCTGGGTTCAATCCCTAGTACCTTATTAAAAAAATAACACTGCCTTCTTGCCTCCCTGGCTTCTTAAGATAAATCAGCCCTTAATCTTATTACTGTTCCTTTGTATGTGACATGCCACATTTCTTTTGCTGCTTTCAGGATTCTCGCTTCATCTTTGCCATTTGGCATTCTGATCAGTATGTGTCTTGGAGTAGGTTTATTAGGATTTATCCCAGTTGGAGTATGTTGAACTTCTTGGACATGTATATTTATGTATTTCAAATAAGAGTTGGGAAATTTTTGGCCATTAATTTCTCAAATATTCTTTCTGTCCCATTTACCTTCTCTTCTCCCTCTGGAACACACATGACATATATGTTTCATTTCTTTGTGCTCTCATTTAATTCCCTGAAAGCTTGCTCAAGATTTTCCATTCTTTTTCTATCTGTCTTCTGTCTGTGAGATTTTGAATGTCCTATCTTCCAGTTCACTGATTCTTTCTTCAGTCTGTTCAAATCTGCTGGTGTATGCCTCTAAAGAATTCTAATCCTTTCTCTTGTGTCTTTAATTCCCATAAATTCTTTTATGCTTCTTTTAATACTGGCCAATTATTATTTAAACTTCCCCCAGTGTCTTCTTACTATCTTTTATCGCTTTAACCATATTTCCTTCAACTCCTTGAATTCATCTTCCCTGTAATTTCTCTTTAGTTAATTGATTTTTTTCAAAACTATTTGCATTTTATTATTCTATATAGCCTAATATTTTCATTGTATGACATTTAAGAATGAAATTTAGATCTTTATAAATATTAGACATATTTATGTCAGAGCTCTCATTGTGTATGAAGAAGTCTAGATTGTTTCTATTTCAATTAACAACATCATGTTATCTCTTTATCCTTTTGACTACAGGCATAGTTCAGCATTTTGGGTCCCAAGACCTTTCAATGGGAGAAGGATTGTCTCTTGGACAAATGGCACTGTAACAAGTGAATAACCTTATGTAAAAGAATGAAATTTGATGCTTACCTCACACCATATATCAAAATTTACACCAAAAGACTTAAA